>VHZZ01016605.1:0-18036 GCA_009801015.1 Silene noctiflora
TCATCCCTTACGTATTCTTATTGAGATTATAACAATGATATTTAAATCATCGTTGTGATCGCACTATTGTTGAGGACACTTACTCCAACAGTATCGTCGGTTTTAAATTATTAATAGTTTTATTTTATTAGATCAAATGTATAATAGGCATTTCTATGTAATCATTTGTAATATTTGAAATTTATTATTATGAAGACCAGTGGTTTAACGAGTCGGTGCCATTTTTTTGGAAGGAGTTCCATATCCTACAAGAGGGTGCTATCTTTGGAAGGTGTTCCAATAAAGAGGCAAGGGACCAAGGAGTTGGTTTCCTAATTTGTAATAATCTAGCTAATTAGATTAGCTAGGTGGCCATACTAGGATTTAATATATTTTGCTTGCTCTTCATGCCAAAATCGCCGCAGCTGCATTTTATTTTATTTGCGATTGTTAATTCATGGCTATTCACAATTCGCCGACTTAGTTCACTTATAGGGAATTAATAACTAAATTGACAAGATCTCTCACATAATTAAAATTGAGATTACCCTTACCAATTAGTAACACCTATGAATTCCTCGTTCATTAGGAGGTGCGCTCGCCCAAGCGAGGTGTTTTTTCTTTTTAACTTGGGTAAGTAGTATGATAAGGGTTATCACATGCCAAAGTTGATTGGACTCAAGGGGATATAAAGACGGTCTTGTATTCCGGGGCTAGGAGATGGGTTTATTAGAAATTCGTCAACCGAGAGTTCTAGTGTAGAACTATTCAAGTGTTGACTTACCAAATTTACATTAAAGTGGGTTGTTTCGCCCACGCGATGCCCATTTTTATCTAAAGATGGATCTCTGAATCATTTATATAATTTCGTGAGAGGCTATTATATAAATGTTAACTTGTTTTACAAGTATATCATTAAACAATGAATGTTTATATTTCCTTCTTTTATTGTAGTAATTTAATTCATAATGGCAACATCTTCTTCCATCACTCAACTTGTAAAAGACTCATGGCTTAGGTAAAAAATGGGCAAGTGTATTTTGAAGGATGACGGAAGTAATTTCGTCGAATGGGAGTCAATCATCAAGAGCGCCGCGATATCCGATAACGTGCTCCGCTATTTGGTTGAACCCCCACCTTCCGAACCCGGCCTAAGGGCTACTCTGGCGGTACGGACCGCCTATGATGACCATATGAAGGTCTCAAATGATTTAAAGAAGGTCTTGATTTGGTCCATGGCTTCTAGCCACAAGCTTCGTTGTATCTCCCTAAATGCATATGAGATATTCACAAGGGTAACAATGATGTTTTCTCAAACACTGCAAATCCGTCAATATGAGGCCGCGATGCGTTTCTTCGACGCAAAGCTTGGAAAGGGCCAAAATGTTGGCCCACATGTGCTCAAAATGGTTGAACATGTTGAGACACTAGAGCGTCTAGGTTGTAGTATTCCAAAAAAGCTTGTGGTGGACCGCATTCTCTACTCTCTTACCAAAGAGTTTGCCCACTTTAGGGTGAACAATAACATGAAGAACATGGATAATAGTTTCCACGAGCTTCATGCTCTCCTTAACCAAGCGGAAAAGGACATGGAGGTGAGTGGGAGTGAAAAAGGGACGTTCTTTCAATTCGATTGAAGAACATAAACCTTGGGGTTTGAAAGGGAAAGGAAAGGGAAAGACCCCATTCAAAAAGCAAAACATGCGAAAGGGTAAAGCCATTAAGAATAGCAAGCCCAAGACAAAGGTTGGCAAACATACCGATGCAAAATGCTATCATTGTAATGGTAAGGGCCATTGGAGGCGAAATTGTCCTAAGTACTTAGAAGACATAAAGGTCGGACATGTGACGCCGATAGGCAAAGGTTCGATCTCCTCTTCTCTCTATGTGATAGACATTAATTATACCTGCACCTCTACTTGGGTATTAGATACCGGATGTGGATCTCATCTTTGTAATCATTTGCAGGGGTTGAGAGACATGCGAGCACTAGCCAAGGGTAATGTGGACCTACGCATGGGGAATGGAGTAAGAGCTGTAGCCGTTTACGTTGGGACATATGTACTTACCTTAGTTAGTGGTTTAGAGTTATTTTTAAATAATTGTTATTTTGTACCAAATTTAACTAAGAATATTATCTCCATCTCCGTGTTAGTCACGGAAGGTTTTTGTTTTGTGATCAAGGACAATTGTTGTACTTTTTCATTTAATGATATGGTTTATGGTAAGGCCATTTTTATTGGAGGTATTTATGTTCTTAATAATGTTAATGAATTTTACCATGTAGAGAACAAGAAAATCTAAATAGGTGAATATAATCCATCCTACCTCTGGCATTGTCGTTTAGGTCATATAAACGAAAGACGCATTAACAGACTTGTTTCATCAAAAGTTCTCAAACCATTTGACTTCGAATCTTATGGTGTATGCGAGTCTTGTATTTTAGGAAAGATGACTCGTGCTCCTTTTATGGGAAAAGGGACACGAGCAAGTGAATTATTAGGCCTTATACATACCGATGTGTGTGGCCCAATGACTGTCACCGCTAGAGGTGGTTACAACTACTTCATCACTTTTACCGATGATTTAAGTAGATATGCGTATGTCTACTTAATGAAGCACAAAAGTGAAGCCTTTGAGAAGTTCAAAGAGTTTCACCATGAAGTAGAGAACCAATTAAATAAGAAAATTAAACCCCTACGATCTGATCGTGGTGGTGAATACTTAAACAATGAATTTAATTCTCACCTGAAAGATTGTGGTATTGTATCACAACGGACTTCTCCTGGCACACCAAAATTAAATGGTTTGAGAACTTTATTATATATGGTTCGGTCTATGATGAGTCTTCTTGATTCATTTTGGGGTTTTGCCTTATTGTCCGTTGTATTCTCACTAAACTGAAGTCCGACTAAAGCGGCCGACAAGACTCTATACGAGATATGGACAGGGAAAGTCCCTCATTTGTCATTTATGCGTATTTGGGGTTGCGAGGCCTATTTCAAGAACAAGTCTGACAATAAACTAGCACCTCGATCTGACATATGTCTCTTTGTAGGTTATCCGAAAGAAACATGTGGTTATTACTTCTATAATAGTCACGAGAACAACGTGTTTTTGGCTCGTGATGCTGTCTTTCAAGAAAAGTAGTTTATTTCTAAAAGACGGAGTGGGAGAAAATTTAAACTTGATGAATTTCGAGATCCACAAACCAAGAATGAGATAGAGGAAAGAGTTCCCTCTTCCTCTGACGTGGTGATTGTTCCTTCGGAACCTAGAAGGTCAGGCAGAATTAGTCATCAACCCTATAGATACCTCGGTATTATCGAGGAAGATGGTGATTATGAAGTGTTACTTTTGGAAAGTGACGAACCTTCTACCCACAAATCGGCCATTTCTAGTCCCGACTCCATGCATTGGCTTGAGGCCATGTGATCCGAAATGGATTCTATGCACGACAACCAGGTATGAGACATTGTTGATTTACCTGATTAGGTTATACCTCTTCAGTGTAAATGGATCTTTAAAATTAAAGATGGCATAGATCGACATAAAGATGTCTACAGAACAAGATTGGTGGCAAAGGGGTTGACTTAAGTTCATGGTCTTCACTATGACGAAACCTTTGCACCAGTTGCCATGCTTCGTTCCATTAGGATAATCTTAGTGGTTGCCGTATTTTATGATTATGAAATTTGGCAAATGGATGTCAAAAATGCCTTCTTGAATGAGATTCTAGAAGAGGAAGTGTACATGACACAACCTGAAAGTTTTTTGGATCCATCTAACCCTGAGAAAGTGTGCAAGCTTAACAGATCCATCTATGGTCTTAAGCAAGCATCTAGGATTTGGAACCATCATTTCGATCATGGTATTAAACAAAACGGTTTCACTCGCTGTGTCGAAGAACCTTGTTTATACATGAAGTTTAATGGGAGCAAGGTTACTTTCCTACTCATATATATGGACGACATATTGCTTATCAGGAATGACGTACCTAGTCTCTCTTCCGTTAAGGAATGGGTAGGGAATCATTTCCAAAAGAAGGACTTGGGAGAGGCACAATGCATCTTGGGTATCCGGATCTATAGGAATAGATCCAAGAGGATACTAGCATTAAGTCAAGAAGCTTATATTGATAACATTCTTGATTGGTTCAATATGAAAAACTCTAAGAGAGGATTTCTTCCTATTGGTTCTGGAATCACTTTGAGTAAGTCACAGTGTCCCACAATGCCAAAGGAGATTGAATGCATGAAATTGATCCCTTATGCTTCTGCTGTTAGATCAATCATGTATGAAATGATGTGCACTCACCCCGACATCGCATATGCTTTGAGCATGACAAGTCGTTACCAAAAGGATCTAGGTCAGAGTCAGTGGATATCCGTGAAGAACATCCTTAAGTACTTGAGAAGGACTAAGGATTCATTCTTAGTGTTTGGAGGTGATATTGAGTTGCGTGTCAGGGGTTACACGGACGGCAGTTTCCAAACCGATAGGGATGATTGAAATCCTAATCCGGCTATGTTTTTATGTTAAATTGTGGAGTCGTCTACTGGAAGAGCTTCAAGCAGAGTGTGACAGCGAATTCTACGGCATAAGCGAAGTACCTTGCAGCGTTAGAAGCTGCGAAGGAAGCTGTATGGATTCGGTAATTTATGGAAGGGCTATGAGTAGCTCCAACTGCCAAAGATCTTATCACCATGTATTGTGATAACAGTGGAGCTATCTTTCAAGCTAAAGAGCCCAAGTTCAGTAATAAATCTAGATATGTACTTAGGAAATATCATGTAATTAGAGATTGCATAGATAGAAAGGAAATTGATGTTTGTAAGGTTGGTACAAATGATAATATTTTTGATCCTTTAACCATGATGAACATGTTGTCTCGATGGGATTGAGACGAGTGCCATACATTCATTAGAATATGTGATGTGTAATAATTGAATATTGTATTAATTGTTACATGTATGATAATCGCATTCATTGTTTGAGTTTTATTTAGAACTCTGTTATTCAGTTACGACTGAGCTTTTAATACTTTGTTTATTCGAATAGGTTGTTGAGACAACATGAAACCCTATTCAAGTGAATAGGATGAACATGATATTTTTTTCCTAGTCACTTAATGAGGTGACGTTTAGGAGTAACTAGATTGTAAGTCGATCAATGGTTGGTTCAGCACCATAGGGTCCCTTATCAATTACATTTAGGAGTGACTAGATTAACGTTTAGGAGTGACTAGATTGACGTTTAGGAGTGACTAGATGACTAGTCAATTACATAGGCAGACTGTGAGACACTCTGCTGGGCAGTGACTTTTATAGAGTCCCTTATCAATTTTATTGAAGCCTGGTCGTGACGGGGACATCTATATTATTCCTATGAGTCGATTCTTATGACTAGCGACCATTTATCTGAGTTGGTGCAGTTTCCGATTGGCTTTGGTTTTTGTCCTAGGTGGTGCCATGAAAGAAGGCCAATGGGCATCTTCTGGGTCATGATTATCTGCATTATACAGAGTAAATGGGTCAACAGGAGTTGTCCACCTACGTTTCGGTATAAACATATTTAGGCCACTCGAGGAGTAGTTACTGGAAATGTGTGGCCACGCTCGGAAGAGATCTATGGTGGATTTTCCAATCAGTCATTTACTCTCCTTATCGAGGAAACCACTCATGATATGATCGAATGCAAGTGAGACCTGAAAGACACCTTGTATTGATTGGCAAATGTTAAACAAACACAAGAATTGGTAACGCCCAGCTTGTATCGGACATGTGGAAGATTGTTGGAGTAGGTGTCCTTCACAATAGTGTGTATACATAATTAATCTTATTTAAGGAATATACCTGGGATATTCATTAGCAATACTAGTCAGATGATCAACGTATATCGTTAACGGTTGGTCAACTAGGGTTTGATGTTACTGTCGTTTGACGGCGGTGTTTAGCTGATTTATTTCGGTCACACCTAAAGGAACGAGTCCCAATAGAAGTCTAATTATTTGTATATGATACAGTTTTAGACCCTTGATTATTTGACTAAAATTTAGTTGAGAGAGTTTTATAGAGATAACGAGTTAGGAACTCCGGCCGAGGGAATTTATTATCCAAATATGAGATAATTGATTAATAAATTCTTTATCTTATGGGACGGCATTTAATAGTTAAATGGCAAATTACTAAATGGGTATTAATTATTAATGTTGGATTAATGTTAATACGGTTTTAGTATAATTTGCGAGGTAGAAGTTATTTTCTTATTAATTTTACAAGGAGTTGTAAAATTAGCTAAATGGGTTTAATATTACCCATTATATATTGATATAATGGCAAAACATTTTTTATAAAATAAGTAATGTCATTTAGTTAAATTGTGCCATTTAAGTGTTAAATGGGCAAATTAATACTTAATTGTATAAGATAATTAAGAGAATGATTTATATATATTTGCAAGACAAATATTAAAATAAAAATAGACCCATATAAGGTCCATTTGGACCGTGTAAATGAGCATAAAAATAGGTGTGTAGACACCATAATTTCAAGTAAGGCATGCTTGTTTTGGTCAATGTGCAATAATTGTGTTGCTGCATAAAATAGAACAAAAGCTTAAGCATGAAACATTGTAACTCTCCACCACCTCTCTCCTCTTGTCTTTGTCGGCCACTATGGCCTCTTTACGGGCAATTTTGCTCATAATTTTTTACTTTTGCTAGTGTGCAAAAACTCTATATTATCTCTCTAACTAAAACTCCCTCAAAACTAATAGTAATATTACTAAGTGTTAGTAATATAAAGATTAATATTTACTAAGGAGTTAGTAGTATTAAAATCTAATATTTTCAAGGGTTAGTATTAGAAATATGTAGCTAATATTTCTTATACTATTTTGGAGGCAAGTTCTTGGGTGCAATTTGGAATGAGGTGTTCTAAGTTGGACACTAGCAGGATCTTGCCAAACATTGTAGATATTCCATAAGACAACAAGTGTTGTTGTACTTATATTTTCCCATAAGCACTGTAAGGAAATCTGTACTCTTCTCCCTTTTTCCTTTATATTTGCATGCATGTTACATAGATCCATAAATCACTAAATTAGAGTAATTTGGTAATCTAATTACAGGAGTCTAATTAGGGTCAATGGCTATTTCACGTCTTACCCAAGCTCTTGGTCAACATTTGGTTTGCCCTTCTTGCTCAATGGAGGCCCGACTTCCTCGTGCTATGCCTCAGATTCTCTCTTTGAGTGTGGGCAATACCTATGCAAGTGGTTAAATGTCCCCACACCATTTATACTCAGTCTACACATTCAAAATACAATGAGCAACCCTCCCTTTCTTTCTCTCATGTAAAACATGCAAATTAAGTAAATACAATGCAAAAATGCTCAAGGAAATGCAAAGTTCGAAGGTTAGAATATTTACAAATGGTGGTTTAGGGAGGATTCCACCAAACTCATATCCTTGAAAAGATTATCAAGAGGGCAAGTCCAAGACATTGTTGATGTTACTCAACGTCCCGTAGAAGAAGTCGAAAGTTAGCTGACACTTATCAAAAGAGTCCCAAGAAGACTTGGGTGGATCAATGTTATCTTGAGCATGGAGTCCCATCTCATGGAGGCTTAGATTGGGATCTTACATAGGTTTCATTGTAGTCTAATGACATCGCATTTCTAATGTATGGATTGAATAACCCATCAAATTCGTCGTGCCAAAGGCCATTGACTTCTTTTGTTTTGTCGCTTATAGAATATCCTTTATTGCCAAAGGTGGGTATCATGTCTTTCATTGAATTGGTTGGGCTTTCAAGTTCCCTTTCTTTTATTTCACAACCTGGTTTGTCCAAGAATGCATCCTTGTTGTTGATCTTGTCAAAAATGCCTAACTCCCCATAGAGAGCAATCTCTATTTCATCTACCTCTTGTCTCCAATTTGGAAATTCTATCTTTTTTTTAACAATGAGGGCCTCATCTTTTGAAAGGGAGCAAAAAGAGGTCTCAATTTTGCAATTCACATCATTGAGAGAGTGATTGGCCATGAAGCATGGTTAATCAAGGTTGGGGGTTTTAATCACGTTGACAAGATTTAAAGTTATCTTTTCATCGCCAACTTCTAATGTCAACATCCCGTTTTTTATATCTATTACCGCTCCGGCGGTATGCAGGAATGGTCTTCCCAAGAAATTGGGATATGAGTATCTTTCGCCATATCAACTATAACAAAGTCAACGGGAATGAATAATTTTCCAACTCGTACCGTTACATCTTCTAAGATTCCTAGAGGTTTCATAGTGGAGCGTTCCGTCATTTGAAGTGTCATACTTGTGCACTTTAGCTTTCCCATACCAAGCTAGGCTTCACGCTTACACTTGCTCCAAGGTCACATAGTGAATTTTCAAATCTTGTATCACAAATTGTGCAAGGGATAGAGAAACTTCTAGGATCTTATAGCTTTGGTGGTGATGTAGCTTGTAAAAGAGCACTAGAATCATCGGTGAAGGCAATTATTTCCATTTGTCTAATGAACCTCTTCTTCGTGAGAATGTCTTTCATATACTTTGCATAGCCGGAACATGGGAAATCAACTCAATAAATGGGATATAGACTTTCAAGTTTTTCACAATTTCCATAAATTTCCCGAGTTATTTATCCATCTTAGGCTTCACTTGTCTACTTGAGAATGGCAGCCTAATGACAATAAGCTCTTCCTCAATTCTTTTCCTTCTCTCTTCTTCTTTCTTCTTTGTTGTTGATTCACTTTCCTCATTGTTGACATCCAACACTTCCTCTCCACTTTTCCTTGTACCATTACCTTCATTTCTCTTGTCATCTCTTTTACTTCTTGCCTCAACAAGAACCTCTTCACTTGGCACCATAGGGCTATCATATTGGGTAACACTTTTCAAGTGGATAGCATTGGTCGTTTCATTTCTTGTGGGTGGATTACCTTGAGGAGGTAATTGTCCCCTTTGCCTTTGTGAGCTAGATGAGACTATTTGAGATTATTGAGTCTCAATCATTTTATTGTGGGCTAGGATGTTGTTGATTGTGATGTCCTTTTCTTGGCTATCTTTTTGTACTTGAGCAAAGAAGTCTTGTTGATTCTTTTGCATTTGTAAGACTGCTTGTTGCATATCAAAAGGATTGTTGGATTGGTTATTTGAAGGTTGATTTTGATTGTAGAAATTTTTTTGAATGGGATTTCTGATTGGAGGTGGGATGTATGTTGGTTATGGGTTTTGAACATTTTGGCTTTTCTATGAGAGGTTGGGATGAAACTTGGTGTTTTCATTGTAAAAATTTGAGTATGTGGTGCCATTACGATATGCTTGGAAAGCATTCACTTGCTCACTTGTCCCTCTACACTCATGTTTATCATGTCCCAAAGTTCCACAACTCTCACAAATTCCACTTGAGATTGATGGTGTCATTGTCATGGCATTAACTTGATGAATCGTTTGTTGTTTTGGTGGAGATGAAGCTCTCTTCACTTCTTCTATGGCTTCTTTGAAATTCAAGTTAATGATACCATGTGAGAACTTAATTCAGCACCAAAGTCGACACTAAGTTGTGTGATGGAATCCACCTCATGACGTCCTCCTCTACTAGCCTTTTGAGGTCGACTATATTGAAAACTATGGGCTGCCATCTCTTCAATTTTTTCCCATGTTTGATTGTCATCAACATAGGTGTGGGCAAGACCGACAAATGTTGAACAAGAAACCATTCACTAAGTCTATGGTGTGGGCAAGACCGACAAATGCCCTTGAAGCGCTCCCAAGCATCATATAATGATTCCTCGTCCCTTTTCTTAAATCCGGTGATTTTAACTCTAAGCATATTGGTCTTCTTCGGTGGCCATAATTTCTTGTAAAAAGCCAAAGCAAGCTTGTTCCATGAATCAATGCCAATGGTAGTTTTGCTCAAACTCTTAAGCCATTGCTTTGCGGTTTCAATCAAGGAGGAAGGAAACAATACCAATGTATTTGATTTTGAGTCACACCCGTTTGAGAGATAACTTCACAATAATCACAAAAGGTCTCCATGTGGAGGCATGGATTCTCACTCGACGTACCCCTAAATTGGCTCCTCTCAACCAATTGGATAAAAGCGGATTCTGTTATGATGTTTCCAGTCAAGTGGGCGGGTATGGGAGTATCGTTTGGTAGGTCTTCTTCGGTTAGTATGAAATGTGATGAGAATTTTGGGATGTTTAGTTGATTTTGTGGGTGGTGTAGGGGGTTAGTTTGTGGGTTGATTTGTGGTTCCCTTGCAAACAGATTTTCAAACTCAATCCCAATGTCAATTAAACCGTTACTACTCAAAAAAATTGGCTCCTTCGTGGTTGAAGTGGACCTAATTGTTCTAATGTTTCTGAACGTTCTTTCAATTTACAGATTGATTGGTAATGGGTTACCATGATGTGATCTTCTAATCATGAAATAAAAAACACTAAGCAAATAAATTAGTACCACCTTAAGGAACTAGGCCCCCTAAGGTCAAGACAAAGTTGCTACAAAAAGCACAAGTAAATTGAAACAAAACAAATTAAACCGTCCCCACCAACGGTGCCATTTTGATTGAAGGTTTAGTCGTCACGCCCTATAAAAACAATATTTGTAACTCAACAAAGAACCTAGCAAGTAGTAAGTAGAGGTCGAACCCAAAGGACGGTTTAATTTTGCTTTAACTAAATAAAGATAGTGCTTCAAATAGTAACAAAAGTGTCACAATTGATTTGATTGGTAAGGTGAGTACTATAACTAAATAACAACAAATGAAAATAAATGAGAGCAAGTATGTGAAATAAGGATGTGAATAATATAGAGAAGAACACTAGGATATTATGGGATCATAGGGGAAGTCAAATGGTAAATCCAAGCATGTGAGTCAAGGGTTTGGTTAAGGTCATTGATAGAATAGAATAGAAACTTTTGGTCTTGCAATCTCTAGGTTGAATCGGGTTACCTTCTGGCGTACACGCGGTCACCCTACCAGCAGAGTACATGTTCTAACATCTCCTATGACTTTCAGTCTTGTAGGAGGTGTTGAATAGGTCGAGAATCATGCAAGGTCGTGAATTAAGCATTTTATCAAACATAACATGTGCACTAACACTAGAACTATAACAACAAGTTTAATCAACCAAGTTGGACTAATAAAACCATGGATCTACCCTTTAATAAATCTCCTAATCCCCCATTATCTAGGTGGTATGACTATTATGAGAACAATGAACATAAATTCTTCCAGAAAATGGAGAAGATTTTGTCGTGGCGTGATGACGATCACTGCCCTAAAGTTGGATTTGCCCCGCTCGATACACACGGCTTCTTGGAAACCAATCCCTAGGGACACACGACGTCTAAGTCTAAGGTGTACGAAAAAGACTCGGAATGAGGATTACGAGCAGAACGTTGCCAAATATCAGCTTGGAGTAAGAAAAGATTTTAGAGAGAAAGAGAATAGGAAAATTATTTGTGTGTGATTGAAATGCTCTAAAGGTGTGGTATGTATAAGATCGAGAGGAAGGATCCAGAAGCACCATTAAAGCTTCTCGGAAATATATTTTAGATGACGAAAAAGCAGCATGAAAAATCCGCAAAACTCAGTGTACAAGACTGAACTTTCAGTTTAGAAAACGCAACAATCAATTTAAAAGACCGAGCAATCAGTTACGAAAATTGGGTAAAAAAGTATAGAGAATAAGTGATCTTATTTCCAAAAGGAGCCTACGGCTCGCACCGCAGGTGCTCTACCAGAGCCTAGAGTCCGAACCCGAGCCCGAGCACGATCCCGGCCCGGCCCAACGTGGCATGGTACGCACGCGTCTGGTGATAAAGCCTCTTTACCACTACACATCTAGTAGTGAAACTCAAGTGGTCACTTATAAACTATAAAACTCTAACTTATTCTACCAATGTAGGATAATAAATGCTTCTTTTGAAGCAAAACTTCCAACAATCCCACACATGATTCAAAAGAAGAAGAGAAAAAGAGCCGATATAAGGCAACAGAACATAAGTCTTAAGATGACAATGTCCTGAGGACTTGAATTGTCACCTAGTGCACATAATTACCTGCCATAGCCGTATCGAGTTTCTCTTGGCATTGGACTCACAATGGTGGTTTGAAACAGATAAAATGCGCACAAACCTGCATTCGAATCTACGTTCCTCCTCGCGAAATGTCATAATAGGTCCCCCTCACATGCCTGGGATCTCTTGAACGTTCTAGAGTTCCTAAGCCCTAAGAACCTCATAGGAGGGTAGGGCTTTTCCCCCACATTCACATAGGTAAGTCTATTAGGTTTGACTGTCACAAACCACCCTAAAAAAAGGGACTATGGACTTATTAAGAGCTTAGCTCAACCTCCTTTATATGACAGATATTACGAAATATATGAAAAAAAAAATACTACATCACTATTTTATTATAAAAGGAATGGTAGTAGTATTACAACACGAGATCCTCGTGACTACGTTTGACCCATTGAACTTAATTAATTCTAAGTTGGGGATCCCCATCACGATTCACTCCCCATAGGCTTTAAACCCATTCCTTGTGTTGACTCCAGCACTAACTTTCTATAGAGGCCTTTAGTGAGAGGATCACAATATTCCTCTCCAATTTTATATATTGCAGTGATATCACATTATTTCTGACCAGATTCTCACTATAGCCTATCTCAAGTGTATGTGTCTCCTTTTCGCATTGTAAGCCTAATTTCCTACCACACCAATAGCCACTTGAGAGTCACAACGCATTGAAATTGATGGAGCCAGTGTCCCCCACAATGGAATATCTGGTAGTAGATTCCTTAGCCATTCAGCCTCCTGTCCTGCCAATTCTAAAACAATAAACTTAGATTTCATTGTTGATTTAGCAATACAACTTTGTTTAGAAGATTTCCATGAAATACCACCACTAGTTAAAGTAAACACATATCCACTAATAGAATGAATCTCATCATTATAAAACACCCAATTAGCATCACAAAATCCTTCCAAAACACATGGATTTTTGGAATAATGTAAACCCTAGTCCATAGTTCCCCTAAGATATTTTAGAAGTCTAAGTAACGCATTCCAATGTGACTGGTTTGGGCTATGTGTGTACCTGCTAGGTCAACTTACCGCGTAAGCAATGTCTGGTCTAGTGTAATTCATGAGAAACATAACACTTCTCATAATCTTAGCATATTCTTCCTGGTTTACGTTATCACCTTTATTCTTCTTTAGGTGAATACTAGGGTCACATGGAGTTTCAACAGGTGCAAAGTCAAATTTATTAAGAATTTTCTCAACATAATGTGACTGATCCAAACTCAAACCATATTATTCCTTGTAATTTTTACACCAAGAATAACATCTGCTTCACCTAAAACTTTCATGTCAAAACAAGAACTTAGAAAATATTTAGTATCATTAATCACATCCATATTAGTCCTAAAATGAGCATGTCATCCACATATAAGCATATGATTATACATCCATGTTTGTCATTTTTGGCATAAACACAAGCGTCTGAATCGTTTACAGAAAAACCATGGGAAAGAATAGTTTGGTGAAATTTGTCATACCATTGTTTCGGAGCTTGATTTAGACCATAAAAAGATCTAACTAATTTACATACCTTGTCCGCTTGTCCCAGAATTACACAACCTTCTGGTTGCTTCATATAAATTTTTTCGTTTAAATCTCCGTTCAAAAAATTTGTCTTTACATCCATTTGATGCACAAAAAGATCATGTATAGAAGCTAACACAATCAAAGATCTAATAGTTTCAAATTTAGTAATAGGAGAATAAGTATCAAAGAAATCCAAACCATTGGTTTGTCGATTACCGCAAATAACCAGTCTAGCTTTTTATTTATCAATAGATCCATCTGGTTTTATCTTTTTCTTAAAAACCCACAACCCACTTGTTGCATAGATCTTTACACCCTCTAGGAAGATCGGTGAGAATTTAAGTGTTGTTGGTTTTAATTGAGTCTATCTCACTGTTTATAACTTCCAGCCAAAAAGTGCAATCTATGGAATTCATGGCCTCCTTGTTGGTTCTAGGCTCATTTTCTAGAACATAAGCATAAATTTCTTCCTTGTCAAGAAATCCTTTTTCTGACAAACTGGTCTTAAAATCGGGGCCAAAATCTTTTTTGCAATTCTAACCCTCTTACTTCTTCAAGGTTCAGTTATTGTATCTGTATTAGTCACTGCACTAGTAGAAGCATTATCAACATTATTAGAAACATATGGCAAGCAAGGCTCAGGGTTAGCTTTCATAGGAAAAATATTTTCAAAAAATACAACATCTCTTGATTCTTTAATAGAACCAAAACCCGAACCATCTTTGAGAATGAACCTGTAAGCTGCACTGTTAGAAGCATAGCCTATGAAAATACCATCGACCATTTTGGGTCCAATTTTACTTCTTTGAAAAGCAGGTATTCCAATCTTTCCCAAGTACCCCCACACTTTGAGATAATCGAGGTCAGGCTTGTGACCTTTCCAAAGCTCGTAAGGAGTCTTGTCCAATCTTTTGTGTGGAACCCTGTTAAGCACAAAACATGCAGAAAGAATGACCTCTCCCCACATATTAGTGGCCATACCAAAACTAATAAGCATAGCATTCATCTTGTCTTTCAAAGTTTTATTTTTTCTTGTGGCGATACCATTTTGTTGTGGGGGTAAATGGGGCGGTGGACTCATGAATAATTCCATTTTCTTCGCAATATTTCTTTAGTGGATTACCCTCTTATTCACTACCCCTATCAAACCTAACTCATTTTATTTTTACGTCAAGTTGGTTTTCGACTTCAGCTTTATAGATCATAAATTTATGTTTGGCTTCATCTTTTGTACTTAGCAAATATACCTTTGTGTATTAAGAAAAGTTATCAACAAAAGTGATATAATAACGCTTACCTCCTCTTCTCATAGATTTTCTAAAATTGTAACACCCCCATTTATTTAAGAGCCTTTAGCAAGACATTCACAAATAAATAGAGTTGTTAGCATCTCGGAGTTTCCGAGGTAGTGAATAACAAAGTAAAACAAACCAAACTACTTTATATAAACATTTAGCGAATAAAAGTTTTATTACAACTTAGCAAAACAGACACAACTGAAACAATAAATAATTACAACTTGCAGCGGAAATAAATTAAATAAACGGAGTACTACGAATAACAACTGTCTCAAACTAAGTAATCTAGACTTCTAGGTAGGCTGGTCGAAATCCTCATGCATCCCCATGAGCTTCCAAGTCAACTAAATCAAAAACCAGTCAAGCAGACTGCTCCCCAATAATTGGTTCATCACAGGTGTTCACGAATATACTGTCAACCACGAGGTGGAGTAGAATAACTAACAACAAGAATGAGATGAACTAAATGAAAATGCACAATAAGATATGACATGCAAATGCAAATGCCAATACAACTGAGCTCATCACCCGAAACACTCGTTCATCTCGCCAACCCCTAGCCGGGGAAAACAATGCAATCATCCCAACCGACGTTGAGGTAAACTCATCCCAAAGAAAAGTCCTGCAGAACCAGCCCGGGAAAACCAATGCAGTATGTCATACAATAATAATAATTCATCCCAGAACGAATCTGAGTTAACCTATGCAAATGTCATGCCAACAATAATAATTATCCATCCCAGAACGAATTTGAGGTAACCAATACAAATGATATGCGACAACAACAAATAATAATAATTATTCAATCAATTCATCTCATACACGAAGCTAAGGCATCCAACCAAAATAATAAAACTCATCCAATAACTCAATAATCCATCCAATTCACATTACTTAATAAATTACACTAGACATAAATAATAATACAAGTTGAGTAGTTATCCTACCTTTTCAGCAAATCCAATTAAAGTAATCCAAGCAATTCAAGTAAATAGCAAAGCAATCCAGTTAATAACGCTTCTCCACAAATCCGTCACCTAAAATATATAATACGATAATTAAAACCAAAGTAATTACACTTAACTATAAATTAAATAATTACAAACATTAATTTACGAAAACCCAACAATAGAACCAATACAAACACACGCCTTACACCCCTCCTTCACACGACTCCCACGACCACCATGGTCGACCACCAGGACCACTCTCCCCACTAGCCTGACCAACTTACAGCCGCCCTCACTCTCACCACACTCACCATTCCCGATAACTGCCAACCATGGCCATAACCCTAGCCCTGAACTCCCGACACACACGCACACTCACAAACACTCACAAAACCCGACACCACACATACCCCAAACACCCGCCTGCCGCCAGCCCCGAGGACCACCACCACTGCCCACTTCTTCCTCTCACCACTGCCATCACAGCCAGCACACAACCTTAACCAAACACCACATATCCTGCCCAAGGAACCGCGCCCTAAACCTCCTGCTCATGCTTCATATACACAAACACCCTCCTTCTCACAACCACCAAACGGCCACCTCAGTCCACCCTCGGCCCACCGTGACTCCACCATCCCTACCCCCTCACCACAACAATGACAACCATGCTCACCAACACCCCTAACTCCCCTCGACAAACGCCGCACAAACTCCCACGTTTTTGCGACTTTTCGGCCACCGATGCACCAGCCACCGCGTCCGGCCACCACGCCACTACCCTTAGACGCGCCTCTACCCCAGGAACACCACCATGCCCTCCATTCTTCCTAACTCCCACCGTACACAAAACCATGCTTGTCATAAAGCTTCAACATGAAACACAAACCCACGGCCAACCACCGCGCTAACACCGTTCAACGTGAGGTCACGACAACCTAGGCTAGGTCAAGGAAGGTCTACGGTGGTCAACGACTGAACTTATAAGATGGTTGAATAAAATATTTGAATTAATTATAAGACGGATTTATAAAATACCTCTTTGATTTTAAGACAGAAATAATTGTTAGACAGATCTGAAATTCTCCTTTAAGACTCCCTCACCGGCTTTATAAAATTTGTAAAAGAACAAGTGAATAAAGAAAGGCTAAAAGTTGGTATTTATAGTCATAAAAGTGAGGTAGTATGGAAAGATACAAATACTAATGTATATTATTATTTTATTATAAGGAATACTACTAATATTAGAAAACCATTTCCCTCTTCCTACTATATTCCACAAGTCCCAATGGCTACTTGCCAAACTGTTTTAAAATATTTTCCGTCCTTCAATCTTATAATAAAATATGAAATATATATAATTAAAGAAAATATAAAGACTTTAAATAAATATAAATGTTTTCCGTCAAATAATCATAAATACTTATAATTAAAATATATTTTCTCATTTTAAATTCGTTGACTACCTTTGACCAAGTCTCAAAATACGGGGTATTACAGTCTTCCCTCCTTAAAAAGAACTTCGTCCCCGAAGTTTACCAAAACTACCCCGAAAGATAAATAACCCCTGCTACTACACTACTAAGAAAACACGGAAAACTGACGGGCGAAATTCGTCATAAACGGCCAAAATCCGTCAGTAATTCAAGTTTCTGACGGATTATCCGTCAAAAAACGAGCGTCACTACAAATCGTCACGAAAAACACATTACTAACGGCTTTTCCGTCAGAAGCTAGTATTCCTGACAGCCATTCCGTCAGTCAACTGGAAGATATTACTGACGGAATGTCCGTCAGTAACATGTACATAGTGACGGACTAGCCGTCAGAACCTCCTTTTTCTGACAACTCTTTTCTGACGGCAAAACCGTCAGTTATAGGGGCTATTGACGGATATTCCGTCAGAAATTGTTGTCAGATAGGACAAAATTATGACGGATTATCCGTCAGTTGTCCTAATAACTGACGGTTTTTCCGTCATAATTGTGTTCTACCTGACAGTACATTCTGATGGATTATCCGTCAGTATATCTTATTACTGACGGATTTTCCGTCGGATCTTAAATGACCAGTGGCTAGAAACAGCAGCTTGCCGCCCAGCCACAATGTCAATTTACATTGTTTTCATTTTCAAAAAGCGGTGTTATTGCATTTCTTACATGGACACCTCAT
>VHZZ01016614.1:15614-28117 GCA_009801015.1 Silene noctiflora
GTAACTAGCCTACTCGATCGAGTGACCCTTACTCGATCGAGTATCTCGCATACTCGATCGAGTACCTCACTTCCAGAACCTGACATGAACGGACATCAACCCACTCGATCGAGTAGGTCCTACTCGATCGAGTCACCACAGGTAGGGGAAACCGTAGTATTACAGAATATGCAATCGTTGTTTTAAACCCTTACATGTGAATTTCATTCTATGTCTATTTAATGTAATTAAACTTGTCAGGTTATTTAGCATGTGAAGTTCATTTAAACTATTCTAGTAAAAATAAACATCCAAAAGAAATATTAGAGAATTCTTACTCTAGCGGCGCTGCAATAATTGTTAGTTCATAGTAATAATTGTAATAAAGCTAATAAACAATTAAACATACAAAATTGCAAACTAATCACGCTAAACAAGGCCTTTTGGCCGAGACACCTACAGGGTCCAAGGACCAAATTGGTTCATGCATAATCTATTTTAGGTCGAGTCGGATTCCTATCATGTGATGAGAAAAATCATGCAATTGCGACAAATTAAATCTAGCATACAAACATATGATTCAAATAAAAACAATTGACAAATTCTAAGTCAAAAGAGGGAGAATGACACACGGCCCAAGGTAGTGTATATGACCGAAATTAGATGACCCATATTGAAACATGTGAATTGCTACGATAATTACAACATATTAATATTATTTCATAATAAAAACATGTAATAACAAATAAACAATCTAAAACAAAGACAAATCTAAACATTCTATTTAGATATTCAAATTAACATGTGAAAACAAATAAAAAACAATATACAAACAAGATCCAGCTTAATTACATATTGTATCGAATTGCAAATTGTTAAAATCTAGTTAGAAAAACGGGTTTTGAAAGAGAAAATGAGGGATGAGTGGCACGCGGCCCTAGGAGGTCGATTGTTGCTTCTTTTTATCTTATTTTAGTCATCGAATGTTAATAAGACGGTGTTAAGAACGCGGTCTTATGCTAGCGAGAAAAGGTGATAGAAAAGATGGATTAATTAATTAGATAGAATCGTTAAGTTAAATTAATTTACAGATTAAATTAAATGTATGACCTATATTTCTAATGAACTAGAATGTATGACCTATTTGTCTAATTAATTAAATTGCTAAAGTTGTTAATTGTTAACTAAACATGTTATTTACAAATTATTACAATTTAGTCATAAAAGAAAACTTAATTTTTTTTGGTAGAATGTAAAAATTCTCATTAAAGCACATACTTCCACCACGATTACAAGACGAGATGGGGATTAACTTCTACTCAACATAAATACCTCATTACAAATACTTACAAACAACTACTTAAGGCGGCAATTGCTTGACTTTTAACCATTAAATATCACTATGCCTACTCGAAACAACACTCAAAATAGACATTCTATATTTGTGAAAATTTTTAATCCTCTTCAGAATAATATCAGGGGATGGAAGCTGTCCTTCCTCTCTTGCTTGATTCCTGCAAAACCATATACAATAAATCAAGCAAGCATAACTAGCCATGACCACTTGCTTCTTCAGGAGACCCTTGCACCTCCAGTTCAGTAACCAATCAATTACAGGGCCAGAACTCACAATCCCTAACCAATCATGCACAAGTCCCATACATCTATTACTGAATGCACAATCAAAAAACAGGTGACCATGCGTCTCCTGTGCAGCTGCACAAAGATAGCAGATACCATCATTCACAACACCAAACTTGAGGAGCCTGTCTTTAGTAAAAAGCCTACCCCTAGCATAGAGCCAATTAATGAAATTGACCTTAGGTAAGGCCAATATATTTCATACAAAATGATGCCATTTAACTTTCAGCATATTGCCCATAAGCCAAGAATAACTGTCCTTAATGTTATAATCCTGCTGCAACCAGTTGAACTGATGGAAGCCTGTCTTCAGTTTTTCTTTAACCTTAAAAATCTGCCTCCATGTCCAACTGGAATTGACATAAGGTAAATAAGTCCACCAGTCAGGCTGTTTGACATACACATGATGTACCCTTGCCAATAAGAGCAATGTTCCAGTAATAACTATGAGCTAAACCCAGGTCTCCTTGATCCTTGGGTAAGCAGCAAGTATCCCAAGATACAACAGGTATCATATGAGGATTTTCACAACCAGGCCAAAGGTAATTCCTGCAAATGCAATCTACCCTATTCAAGGTACCTTTGGGAAGGAGAAAGATCCTAGCCCAATAACAATGCAGATGAGACAGCACAGATTTGACCAAGGTTAGTCTGTAAGCATAACTAAGCTTTTTTGCCCCCCAACTCCTGATTTTCACAACCATCTTATCCACTAATTTGCTACACTATTGATTGGTTAATCTCTTATAGGATATATCTATACCTATACATCCGAAGGGAAATGACCCTAATTGAAAACCAGAGACAGCAAGAATATCATCAGTGACTTGTTGAGTCACACCATTCATGTAAATGTCAGACTTATCTTTATTCATGTGAAGACCAGATGCTTTAGAAAAAGAACAAAGTGCTCTCATTAGAATTTGCACAGAAGCAGTATGTCCTCTACAAAACAGCAAGAGGTCATCAGCAAAAGCCAGATGACATAAACCCAAACCCTTGCACATAGGATGATATCTGAACTCTTGCTTCAAAGTGACTACATTAAGGATTCAGGTTAAGTATTCCAAACAAAGAGTGAAAATAAGAGGTGAGATGGGGTCACCTTGTTTAATTCCCCTCCTTCCTTTGAAGAAACCAAACTGACTTCCATTCAGAGATAGAGACTAAGAAGGAGTGGTGATGCACTGCATTATCCACTTTATCATTTTCTCAGGAAAGTTCACAACATACAACATGTCTTCAATAAAAGCCCATTCAATTGAGTCATAGGCTTTCCTAAGGTCAATTTTCATCAACACCCTAGGAGAACACATTTTCCTATTATAAAGTCTTATAAGGTCTTGACAAATTAAGACATTATCCACAATTTCTCTCCCAGGCAAAAAAAAACACTCTGATTGACACTGATGATATCAGCCAGAACAGCATAAATTCTTGAGCATAAAATCTTAGAAATGCACTTATAAAGGACATTATAACACGAAATAGGCCTTAAATCCATCACAGTAACAGGATGCTCTTTCTTTGGAATCGAGGATAGCACAGTAGCAATAACTTATTGCAGCAACTGACTAGTAAGAAATAATTCCTGAATAGAATCTATTACATCATCACCAATAATAGCAAAAGCATCCTTAAAGAAACTAGAAGAGTACCCATCAGGGCCAGAAGCCTTATCAGCAGGGATAGAGAACAAAGCCTTTCTAATCTCCCTCCTAGTCACAGGTTTAACCATACTGGCAGCCTGGATATCATTCACACATTTACCCCGTCTCACTACTCCCAAATAAACTCTCTTGACAGGCATGGAACTGCCAAGTAAGGAAGTGTAATAATCCAAAAAAGCCATCTCAATATCAGAATTATTAGAACAAACCAGGCCCTGTTGATCCTTAATGCTTAAAATCTTATTCAGAGCTCTTCTTGCCTTGATAAAACTATGAAAATAGTGAGAATTTTCATCATTGCAGGACATCCACTGAATCTTAGCTTTTTTATCTAGAAAAACGTTCCTTGCTACCTCCAACTCCTTATAGGAAAGAGAAGCAGCTCTCTCCTGATGCTGCAAATTAATATTCAGGGGATCCCTGTGAAGCTGACCCTGAATATCACCCAGGACCATTTTAGCCACCCTAGCAGTGTTAAGGATATCCCCAAATCCTTCTTTATTCAAAACCTTAAGAGGATGTTTAAGGCATTTCAACTTTTTGACTACTTGGAACATCTTATATCCTCTAATCTGGAAATTCCAAACCTTATTCACAATCTCCTCAAACCTTGCATCCTTACTCCACATATTAAAATATTTAAAACTACATTTTTTCCTCTCATTATCCTCCCACAGATCAATCACACAAGGGCTATGGTCAAAAAGTCCTTCAAGTAAAAAAGAAGCAACCCCTAAAGGGCCATTAAGAATCCAAGAATCATTTGCAATAAGTTTATCAATTCTACTAAAAACTCTATTGTTCACATCTTGTTTATTATTCCAAGTAAAGAAAGCACCTTGAGAGACCAAATCATACAATTCACACTGGTCAATACATTTTTGAAAGTCCTTAATTTCAGCTTGAGTACCAACTGGCCCTATCCTTTCATCCACATGGAGAACATTATTGAAATCCCACATGACCAACCAAGGACCAGAAAAAGTGAGATGACACTGAACCAAGTATTGCCATAAACTAGCCCTTTCAAAATCTTTATTAAAACCATAAACTACAGAACAATACCAATCAAATCCAGACTGCAAATGTCTCAGTTGACAATGAATCACTTGACAATCCTTACTCAATAAAGAGACACTGAACAAAGAAGGATCCCACAGAATCCAAATCCTCCCCCCTTCAGTAATATCATTATTATTTAAAAAACTCCAGTGACTCCCAAGTGACTGCTGGACAAAAGAAAACTTAATGTCTAATTAAATTAGCAAATTAAATTATAGTCATCAATTAGTCAAATTAATTTAATTATAAGTCTAAATTAGTCAGATGAAACGTGTGGTGGTCAAACAAAATAGAAATATCGAAACTCGATTTCATTGATTTGCAATTCGAATTAAATTCAATTAAATGTTGCCCTCTTAAAAACACAAGGATATGTAAATGAATGGAACCACTTCGATCACTTCAGACGAATTATAGGGTTCCATCCAAGTCAACGCAGGTGTTCATAATGGTACTTTAACTCATACTCGATATTAAACTAAGTTAGATTTAAACAAAAACAATTAAAACAATAAAAACGATAATTAAAGTACATAATAACAAAACGATAAAAATACGAAAATAAAAGAGAAAAGGAAGGAATTTTGGCACTCTCAACTTACATGTATCGTTGATCGATATCTTAGATCGTAATCGATTGCAAGGTTTTATACGAGAGGCCGTCGTCGACGAAAACAATTGAAATTTGCAAAATTGAAATTGAATAACACGTTCGAAAAACCCAACTTGAGCAGCCAACTTTGAATGCTCACCACGACTTCGTTTCTCAACAAAACGAGATTTGAAAGATGTTATGGAAATTAGAAAGTATGAATTTTGTGAATATGTAAAGATATAAGAAGGTTTGATATTTTTTAGGCACGAAACACGAGGTAGAAGAGGAGGCAGAAATACGAAAACAAAATGTTTGTCCCCTATTTTTGAGCGTCTGTCTCGCCTTTTCCTTAGGGTTTTTTGGAGGTTTTCGAGTATGTAGGTTATGGGTGAGATGTAAGGGATGCTAATATGTGCCAAGGGTTGTCAATGGTCGAAGTATATGGGTATTTATAAGGATAGAAATAGGATTTGAAGTAGGGCTTCGGTTTTGGACTGTTTGTGTTTGGGGATAGATTTGGCTGCGGTTTTCAAGGGGATTTGGATAGGGTTTGTTATTTTTGTTAAGGGGGAAGGTATTATGGTTGATGTAGATAAGTAAGGAAGCTTGGAATGGAGGAATTTGAGCTTGAATTGGACTCGAAAAGGGGCTGCCAAAACAGAGTACGGAAGGGGCTGTTTATGCGTGTTTTTGGGCTGTTTTATGAAAGGTTTTTGGACGATTTTGGGTGGTGGCTATGGGGCTAAGTAAGGTTTTTTATGTGGGCTAGACATGGGCGGTTTAGGTGGGCTAGAGAAGGGTCGAATTTGAGGTGTTTCGGTGTGCAAAAGGATCTGGTAAAGGGTTATGCTAAACACGGGTGAAGGGTGTTCGGGTTGGGGTTGGTTTGGGATTAAATTTGGGTTAAGTATGGGGGGGTTCGAACCTGGGTTGGTAGGTTGGGTAAGTAATTGGGTCGGTCTACTCGAAATTCGAGCCAAATCGCAAAGAAAACGGGCTTAAAAATCGAGCTTTAAAATCGCCCATTCAATCGAGTTTTCAACTCGTCTTTTGAAACTTTTGAAATTCGATTTTCAAATGAAGTTTACAAATTGAATAAAATAAATATTTTATTTTCAATAAAATAAATATTATAAATAAAATAAATTCAAATTAAAATGAATTTGAAACAATTCATTTAAATTTCATTTAAATTAAAATAAACGAATAAAACATTTTAAAAATAAAACGTTTCATCGATACCGTCCCTTTTAAAACGTAAAACGAACTCAAATAATGATATGACCAACTTTGAAGTACATGTTGTCCTATCATCATTGGGTGTTTGGCGGGATTTCTATAAATGTCAGTATCGACAGATACGGGTATCTACATTGCCGCAAGAAGATCTAAACTCCGACGATGAAAGAGATTTGACCCGTAAATTCGCCCCCAAATCACGCTCTTCTCGGACTAGGTTCATGGTAAAGGTCAAGGAGGTTGTGATATGATAGGCTAGAGAGGAGAGTCTGAATTTAGGTTTAAGATAAAGAAAGAAATGTTTTTTGTAAATGATTTTAAGTCGCAACCTCCGTCTGAAGTTATATATCGCTGACGCTAAGACACTCGGTTGAGTACCAATATACTCGACTGAGTACGCTGAACTCGGTCGATGGCACTTGGCCGAGTAGGCCGTACGAGGTC
Organism: Silene noctiflora; assembly: GCA_009801015.1. Taxonomy (NCBI): domain Eukaryota; kingdom Viridiplantae; phylum Streptophyta; class Magnoliopsida; order Caryophyllales; family Caryophyllaceae; genus Silene; species Silene noctiflora. The sequence continues at coordinate 22,245 of VHZZ01016614.1, forward strand.
GAGTTCGAAGTCTTACCTGCAATCTAACGGCCGTTCTAACTCCTACTAAAGATCCGGTGAGGTCAATGGTCGGTCAATGGTACCTGAAGGGACGGGTATTACAGTCTTCCCCCCTTAAAAGAAACTTCGTCCCCGAAGTTCATCCACGTGCCAAAACAACGAAAAGAGCAACTCCGAGCTACACATGACACTTAATGCCAATACAAGATCGTATACAAACTATGCCACTCATGCCAAATCACATCAGAAACCATCATGACTCCAATTAATCACCGTAACAACCCATCATCTTAACCATCACAACTCGACTATGCACTGTAAAGACACAACTATCACGCCATCCATACTACTAACACAATCACGCCATCACGCATCACACATTGCATGTTATAAGTTACAACTTCCAGTTAACATCATAGAAATTACTAAACATTATGGAATTTTAAAGCCGCAATGTTATGCATCTCCCTAAAAGGAAACTTCGTCCCCGAAATTCACTCCTAAGATGGTTGGAAAAGAAACAAGTTATGCCAAGTGACTCAGCCCGTTTTATATTGAATGTTAACAGTTAGCAAAAATAAAGGTCCCACTCATTAGAATTTCATGCCACCGATGCACCCCCAACCCGCACGTAAACGCAAACATAGCCGACAAATGGATATGAATCTAGTATCATGCAAGGATGAGTGAAGGTAAAACGTGACTCTAAGATAGCACCCATGATATTACTATATATTTGTATGGAGTGTATGGCTTTTGATCCCACGCCCAACTCGGTAGTTATCACTTGACAACCAACATGTCATCCCCATGTCTGCATTACACAACATGTAAATTACAAATGCCCAAAACATCAATCAAAACATCATACTAGACCCGAAAGAAACCTTTAAAATGAAATAGAAGAGTATCAGGTAGTACTCGGTCGAGTATCAGACACTCAGCCGAGTTCGAAGTACTCGGCCGAGTATGGCGGGTACTCGGCCAAGTGGCACCAGATCAAAATGCAATTTGTCACTAAACTCAACTTGTCTACCTGCATAATACAAGTACCGTGATGTTTAAACATCACTCCAACCGTACCCATCAACAACAAGGTCTAAGAAACTCTAAAGCAGCTAGTCTTAGCCTTATGACCGAATTACAACACCTTAAATAAAAGTTCAACTACTAAATTACATAACCAAATCCATACCAAGTCCTACAACTAACTTGAAATAAGAGAGTACCAAATCAAGGCTTGACACCGATGTCCTCGTCCATCTGCTCCTCGTCCGCCGTGCCTGATGCCCCAATTCCGCCATCCCCATACTCAGCAGCTTCATTACCACCCATCCATCTCCCCTCAGAATCGAGCTGACTCCCATAGTTAGGTGCCCATGGCTCTGCGAGGTAGTCGAAGTCGTAGCTAGACGGCTCTCTCCATGTGGTCTTGTCCACCCCATAGCTATTAAAGACTCCAATATCATCTCCCACGCGTATCTACCACACAGGTTGGGCGCAAGTAGTCCCAATGCCCTGAAGATGTGCCATTTCATGCATGTTTCTCAGTACTAGGGGGTTAGATAGTCTCTCTACAAGCCCACTTTATTACATCCAGGGATCAAGCACCGTTGGGTAGACCGGGTATTGGTAATGGTGAGGGTACTGGTGCTGGTAGGGAGGAACAAAGGGTGCCTCGGTCTCCCACTCTCGAGTCACTCTAGCTCCCATAGTCTCACGAGGAGGCTGAGTCACCTTCTTATTCTTAGGGGCCAACACCGGCTCGGGTATCTCCTCCAGAAACTCATCTGGGATAAGGTAGGTTTGGGCTTGAGGGGCCATGTAGTCGGTGCACTCTTGCAAGTGGTCTATCGTTGGAAGTTTATCCGCATCGGGTAACCCCATCCACCTAAATCCTCGTACTCTCCAAGCCAAGGTCCCATCATCTAGCTCCCTCAACCACCTAGTGTGAAACAAGTAGTCCTTATCTATAGTAGGCACCTTGTCGAACAAGGCTGGAAAGTCGGGAGAGGCCTCAAAGGAGGTCAGTTGTTGGGCCAAATAGGTCACTATAGCACCACAACTAAGGTGACAGGTCTTGGACTTAGCCATGAGGGCTAAACTAACACACAAAATCGCGGGAGCACTGTAGTAGAAATGTGGTCCCCGCCTAGGGTTAAGGTAAGACATCAAGAGCATCACCTCTTGTGAGTTCAGCTTACTCACATCACTCCTCCCGTATAGTAAACAAGTCATCATCCTTAGGAAGATACGAAGAGTCACGTGTTGCACATCATTGATTAACATGGCACTCGAACTGGATGCAGGTCTACATGTGATCAAGGAAAGGTAGCTAGGTTCCCCACTCTCGGTCGCCACATCCCTCATATACTCCTCACTATCCCCTTCCAAACCCAAGTAAGCAGCTAACTGGTCAAGGTTCGACTGGTAACTAGAGTTCATCAAACGAAAGCTTACCGTTTTACCACCGACACTGTACTGAAAATAGCTCATAAACTCTAAGGTCAATAAGGCGTACAAATGCTTACGGAGCCGATACAACCCCTCCAAACCCAAAGTCTCAAAGATTTATCGCACATCCACTTCAATCCCCAAATCCTCCAATATGCCCATGTTCACATAACGAGTAGGTTTCAAGGTTCGCTTCATCAAGTCAACAAAGGTGTTACGTTGATCAAATTCGGCAAAGATTACCGTAGGGTACGCATCCACCGGAGGTCCTTGCTCGGCCGCGGCAGCAGCTGCACGGCTACGCTTGCTAGTTCTCGGCATCTTGCAATATGGGTTCAACAAGAGTGTCCAGGTTGCATAAGTAAAAGAGTAAAATTCAGAATTTGTTTTTCCAGAGTTCCAAAAATGGTTGTAAGACAAATTTTCAGCTTAAAGTGCTCAAAAAAAAATGCTATTTTGCACACCATTGCCATCAAATGATAGATTATAAAGAGCTAGAAGTAATTAAAATTTCATAAATTAAAAGTTTTGAGGTAACCCTAGAGATTTTCGGTGAAATCGTTGAGCAAATTGAGGGTTAAAATTGTTCTTTCTATACTCAAAACCGCAAACAAGGCAAGTTCTACAGATTTTTAGTACACATAATATAAGATTCAAGGCTTTGACAGGGAATTTTAGTTCTAATCTATAAAAATATACCAACTTTGAAAGGAGAAGAGTTTATTCATCTTACATGGAAGAGGGAGATTGGTTGAAAACAAGGAAGAGCAAAGTAATGAATCGAAGAGGTAATTAGCAAAATCGTCACCAAGGCTTTGTCAAAAAAAATTTTTAGAGAGAGTTTGAGTAGAAGAAAATAAGTTTTGATTGAAAATAATAAGGATGAATGAGTTATAAGATGTCGAAATTTTCACGATTAACCCGGTTTATTGAGGTACTCGGTCGAGTACTCAGAGATACTCAGTCGAGTTCGTTGTACTCGGTCGAGTATTTCAGGTGCTCAGTCAAGTATCGTTTTGACAGCACCAAACTTGTTTTTTGTCAAACACGAGCTCGGTCGAGTAACCTTGCACTCGGTCGAGTTCCAAGAAAAAAGTCAACAATTATCGCCTATCTATAACATCGACGTTCCTGCAACACAAAATGTTGTTCGGAGCCTAAGATACACTTAGAACTCGTCACGGATTAGTTTATATTCCTTTCATTAACTGTCCAGCGAACGACCATGTACGTCTATACTCCACTCACTAGACTCAAGACATCCTAACTCGAACATGTTACGCATACACAAGTAACTTACTATAGTTACACATTGTCAAGAAGTTATGCACACAATCCAACTTCAACACCCGTGAACACATTCACCCATCATCTACCTATTTTCCACATTCATGCTCATTTAGAACCATATGCCAAACACACATACAAAAACTGTTAAGCTACATTTCACGCATACCAATTACTCACATCGTTTCACAACCAACTGATGCGTATGACTACTACATACGGATTACATCCAAAGTTCACAAACACACACATGGTTCCCGACGCTTTTACCCACCCCGAAGTGTCTGACTTAAGCATATTAGGGCCGGGATTTCAAGATGAGGGCGCCTTCTCGGCTAAAATAGACATAAGAGGGCTCCCAACGCACATACACCAGCTTCATTTTACTTGACGCCCTATGTTCATTGGATTCATTGGTTTTAGATTCCAAAATCATCGCTCTGATACCACTTTGTAACACCCCCACCTACCAAAGTGCCTTACCAAGGAATACCTTAGCAAACTGGGGCATTACCACCTCGGTTGCCCGAGATAAAGTATATCAAATAGACCAAAAAAGAACGATATTAAAACAATGTAAAGTTTACAGCCAGAAATACCAAAACCAAACTGAAATACAACTTAACTACTTAAAGTGATATCCACTAGATAAATAGCGGAAGCTAAACGAACAGCTAGACTCGTCGGCGTCCCATTCAGGTCTCACACAAACTCAATCATCCAACCTGCTACACATCTACTCAACATTTCCCAATGGATCACCGCTGTTTTGGAAACAGAACAAGGGCCACCAAGCATGCATGCCATATAAACCAAACAAATCATTCCTGAACGATCAACCATCCTCAACACCAAGTGTCTGAACCGCAGCTCGGACACGACTATACACCGCAATGACTAGTCCTTCCAGGTTACCCATCGCAACAGATAACCCTCCCCAACCAGTGGTAGAACGCAGTCTCGCCACCTAAAGCCCCACGCATCGCAACGAGCGAACCCCGATCATAAATGTGCACATCCCCCTTGTGACAAGAGCCACAAGAAGCGAACATGGGTGTGAAGACCATCTCCCGACAATGGCTCCACAATCAACATTACCAATACCAATAACATCGCAAACATTCCACATCATGATAATCATACATCATCACATTAACTTATAATCAATCATACGGAGAATTGAGTAGGGAAACTCTACCTTTAACGATTCCAAAGAAATAGTGACCACCATGTTCACAAATCGCAAGCGTTGACATCATCACCTACGACCATCGATTATACCTTATCACTACGCTAATCGAATCCAAAGACCATACACAAACAGTATTCATAAACTTACCGCAAGAACATATAGACTCCGACGATGAGAGAGATCCGACCCGTAAATCCGCGCCCAAGTCATGCTCTTCCTGGACTAGGTTCATGATAAAGGTCAAGGAGGTTGTGATATGAGAGGCTAGCGAAGAGAGTCTGAGTTTAGGTTTAAGAGAAAGAAAAAATGCTTTTAGAAAATGATTTCAAGTCGCAACCTCCGTCTGAAGTTATATATTGCTGACGCTAAGATACTCGGGCGAGTACCAACATCCTCGGCCGAGTACGCTGAACTCGGTCGCACTCGGACGAGTAGGCCTTACTAAGTCGAGTTCGAATACTCACCTACAATCTAACTGTCGTTCTAACTCCTACTAAAGATCCGGCGAGGTCAACGGTCAGTCAACAGTCCTTGAAACACTATCGCACTAACACCCTCTCCTTCCTCTCCAACCCCACCAGCTCACCCTCTCCTCGCCTCTCACCAACAACAACCCCACCAGCCATTCAACCTCCGCAACACCACCTCTATTCGCCCTCGTCCATTCGAACCCCACCACCATCACATCTCCCCAACAGCCTCCAACGTCTCCACTTCCACGCACCACCCGCTGCTTCGTCTCCAAAAGCCACCACCACCCAATCCTTCATCGTTTTTTTATTTTTTATTTTTTTAGATCTGGCTTTTGTTGGTTGGTAGCGGTGGTTTGGAGTGGAGGTGCGCCTTTTTTGTTTTAAGATCTATTGGTGAATCTTTGTTAACAAATTACATTTTTAATTTTTTCGATCTATCTGTTAATTTTTGTTGAGAAATTACGTTT
>VHZZ01016615.1:18290-29736 GCA_009801015.1 Silene noctiflora
TGCAGTAAATATGAGAACAAAAATGCAATAAATATGCAAATGGATGCAGACACACAGTTGCATACCCTCCCCAAATCAAATCACACAATGCTCTCATTGTGTTCAGCAAACAACAACAGCGACAAAATATAGGGGAAAGGGATATACGAACAAAATGAATGAAAATGAAATAAAGCAGATGAAAGCACACTTACAGATTTATACAATACGGACCTCCCCAAATCAGCCAAAAACAAGGGGAGGTCATACAACCCGGGTTGCCTCCCGGTCAGCGCTGGTTTCAGATAGGTCTCGCACGACCTTGCTTAGCTTACCAAATAGTTACCCACAAATGTGCATAATTAAAACAATTTAGAGCTCTCAAAAGTCGGTCGAAAATCTACGCATGTGCTACACAAAAGCATAAGTATCACCAAAATACAACGTGAGCATATAAAAGCAATGTGAAATACCTTCTCAGCTTCATGAACTTTCTTTGACAGCTCCCGTAAGAATCTACCGAATCAAATCATAGGAAAGCGGAAAATTATGGAGCACATAAGCATTTAACATTAAAAACATGCGAGTAGAAACAACCTTTTTAGACGGGTATTCTATGTGAGGTGAAGGAATCCAATGTGCAATAGGAGAAGGTGGGAAGTCATCCCAAATGCAAGGGGCGGTAAAGTCAAATGTTTCAACGGGGTCCCCCATAACATGTTCATCTACCATATCGTCATATGAGTCCCATTTTACCTGAAGACATTCCAATCGCCCATCCTCACTCTCCTTATCGCAAGACTCGTCACAAAAGGAGTTCTCTAGGAGGCCCGTCAAATCTTCCTCACTCTGCTCAATGTCTGTAAAATTATCATAGAGGAGTTCTAGATTATCCTCAAAGAAGGGGTTGTCAACTAAGCATATGGTCTCCTCCTCTATGTTTCCGTCAATTTCTTTTTCATTCTTTAGAACGGTTTATATGGTCTCACCCACGCCCTCATCCATGTCTGACTAATATGAGAAAGTGGGTTTAATGCATTCAAGAGCAACTCATTTAAAGAAACTAAGGACATCCTCAATATTCTTACCACCATAATCTCCCTTACCTATGGAGTCAATATAGGCTTGGGTTTGTCTGTTCATACCTCTTATGATGGGAAGACACACAGTAAGCTGTGAGAGTTTGCCTTCATAGTTATGAGAATGAATCCAATTATTCCATCTATGCATGTAATCGTGGAAGTTCTCATCTTCACCCTGTGGAAACTAGATGGAAACCATTAGAACGGTCTCAAGGAACTGAAGTTCCCTGAGAGAAAAAACAAACTAAGTAAAACCAAACAGAAAATAATTGCCTCCCAGGCAACGGCGCCAAAATTTGACAGGCTAATCGCACACCTAATCAAAAATAAACCAACTGGACTAAACTAATATAGATAAGGAAGTCGGGATCGTATCCACAGGGAGACTGAGACGTTCTATTTGTTATATTATAGTTCCTCTAGGTAACAATTCGGGGGTTTTGATTTGATGATATTGATCTAAAAGCAACAAAAGTAAAGCAAGTAGAAAGAAAACGGGTATGTAAACAATATAAGAAAGAAGCTGGGGTAGTCGGTTCACCACAGTCAATAAAATTTAAAAGTAAAAGTCAAGGATCGGTAACGTAAATAGTTAGAAGGGTGTTGAACAGATCCTTTCGGCTTACTATTCCCCTATAAAACCAATACATCTTTCGCCCTGATTGGGTATTTCTATTGTTCACATCTAGTTCTCACCTTACACCAATCTTGCGATCTAGGTCAAGGCTTAACAAACTAACTAACTGACCACGTGCACATAATCAATTAATTACGAWAAAAKATGCGATTAACWATTCTAACACAAAACGTATCABATCTAAAAACCAAACAACATTACATTAMTAAACCGTGGCTCCCCTAAACCCTAGCATGAAAGAATTAGCTACGCATACTAAATTTGATTAAACAAGAACTAAATTGAACAATTGAATTAAACATKATTAAATGAAAYAAACAAAGGGCAATCATAAACAACGAGGAGAAAAGCAATCAAGAATCAAGATGAACATAAAGAAAATGAAATAAGGAGAAAAGTAAAAGTGAATTGAATTAATTACCGAATAAAAGTGGAAATGATTATAAGTTTTCTAGATCCAAAAGTTTAGAACAAAGTAACGTAAAACAATTTTTTTAGCAAAAACCAGAGATCCTAAAACTGATTGTCTTTGCTCTTAAATAATAAGAGAAAACGAAACAGGCCTTAACTAATTAGGCCGAACAAATAAAACAAATCGTCTAACATAAGAAGTTAGTCGATCGACTAACAGTGTCTGTCGATCGACTAACTCAACTGGCAAACAAGTCGATCGACAAACAGTGTTAGTCGATCGACTAAAACAGCAGGTCAGCAGTACTTCAGCTCTTCATTCTTGTCCACACGCATCTCGAGGCAACAACTTCTGAGCTCAGCTCCCACCAAGGACAAATGCACACTCCTAAAATCGATTTTTTGCTCGTTTTCACACACTTGAGTCGACACCTGCATTAAATACAAGACATCCCAAAGTAGTGCGAAAAGAAGGGAAATAGTAGATAGTCGCTGCTAAATAGGAGCAGAAATGCGTGACAAAACGATACAAAAAGTGTATAAAATATGCACGCATCAACACTAGTACCAAGGACACACCCACAGTACCCACAACCCGGTGACGGCAGCGCAGCACCACCCACCAAAACAGCCGGACCGCAACCCTTAAAAAGTTACTCGGGACACACCCGTGGTACTGGGCTCGAGAGTGACTCGGATCCCCTTCCGACGACATGTCTCAAACTTACGTGTCCCTCTATAACTCAAGCCATTAATGTGCACAACCCTCTTGGAGTGAGAAACTCCAAACGGCGACTCGAGCATAAGACGATCTCCCAACCGCCTTACGTATCCAATATAAGTTATAATGCAACCAACACAAGAGACTAATACACATTTCCACATACATGTTATAATGCAACCAAACCATCATGATTAGCCTCTTAATGATGGAATTAACCACTAAGCATGTTATGATGCAAATGCTTCATTCTTGTGTGTCTAATTACAACATCAACCACAGCACATAAAACATTCATATTATTGAAACCAAATAAGATTAACCTACCTTTTAGCATTTCTCCAAAGCTAGCAACAAGAACAAGTGCTCCACAACCAAGAGCCAAGCAAACAAAATCGATCTCTAACACATTCGACACCTACATAGCATGATTATCTATAATTACTACATTCTCAATCAACCAATTCATGCACATGCTTAGAATCATCCCAACTTGTAAGTAATTCCAACTTTAAAGACTAAACTCAAATTTTATGACTTTCCAAAACAGAACAGCCTCACAATAAAATTCATAACTAATTCTACAAAAATCAAAACGTTGCAAGGCCAATTAGATCGGGGCCCTAAGAATCTTAGATAAAAATTACTAGCCATGATGCTTTCCCAAATTTGAAACCTTTTAAGGGTTTCTAGGCAGATTTCCAACAATTGACATAATTCGTCCAATAAAAAGTATTTGCTTATAAAACGAGTTTAACAAAACATTTTTCAGAAAATAAAATGCCTAAAATAATCTAGACTCTCCAAATTTAATGTATGAAAAAGATGCATCATTTTTTAGACTCCTAAGTTAGGTTTTAGATTCATTTTCCACAATTCAATCAAATTCAAGGACGTTTATCGACATGTTCATAAACAAATCATCCAAGACAAAATGTAATGTGTCTGTCTACGAAATTTGACAGGCATAAACTAGATTTGAAAGAAAACCTAGTCTATGCTGAAACTTTTGAATGATAAACTTTTTAAGACCCCGAAATCTGACAAACAATCAAACCTACGAATCTGTCCAAATGCTGAACATATAGATCTACAATTAAGCATAATCTTAACCTTATGTTATTAAGCACGACCCTACCTCTAATTTTATGGATAAATAAGACTCAAAATATGCATAATAGAGTCATAGAAGGATTAGGGATACTTACATGATGGGTGAAAGGACTAGAAGGCTCTCTTGAGAATATCAGTGGCGGAGCCAGGATTTGAGTTCAGGGGGGCGAAAATTTTTAGGGGGGGCGGATGGTTAATAATATAAGGGACACTCGGAAAAAATTCGAAAAATTTAACTAAAAACTTCGAAAAACTCACCGCCAGGGGGGCGGCCGCCCCTGCTAGCCCCCCTAGCTCCACCACTGCTTGAGATCTCTCCTTTTTCTCTCTTTTTCTCTCTCTATAATCTTGTTGGTGGAAAAGTCATTTTTGTGAGATAAGGTTGGTGGTAGGGATTCTATAGGATAAGGTTGGTGGTAGTAAGGTAGGTGGGTGGAAGTTTCTAGCAACCGTTACTAATTACTACCATCTCGAGTCAATTATCATCGTATATTATTATTAACATTATTACTAAATACTACCGTTATAATAATGTCATTTATTATTCCGTCTTATAACATAATTCATAAAATATAATATAAATACGGGGTATTACACGGAAGTTGTCACTGGTGCTTTTCTTGTCAATAGCTTACCTACTTTCGTTTTGTTTGATTCGGGGGCTACGCATTCTTTTGTATCTAAGGGTCATGCTATGTCCATGGGTTTGAGGGAGTATGAGTCTGTAAAAGATGAAGTTTTTATACCATTATGTGAGTATGTATCTTTTGGGAAGTTGTATAAAGGGGTGTCTTTGGTCGTTAGGTAAGTCAACTTTCCAGTTGATTTGTTTTAGTTTCCTATGGATGGGTTCGAGGCCATAGTCGAGATGGATTGGTTGGTGAAGTATAGTGCTAATATAGATTGTCATCAGAAGAAGGTGACCTTAAGAGGAATTAAGGGAGTTAGAGTGTCTTACTGTGGGTTTGTGGTCAAACCCAAGTCAAGATTATTGCAGCTGTGACTTTGAAGTCATACCTGAGGAAGGGGTATCCTATGATCCTTTGCCACGTGAAGGATACTCGCATAGAGGAGCCATCAACATTAGAGATACCAGTGGTGAGTGAGTTTGAAGATGTCTTTCCAAATGAGATATTAGGATTAGAGCTGAAGCCGGGGACGGGACCTATATCTAAGGCCCCGTACCGTTAGGTCCTAAGGAGATGGGAGAATTGAAGAAGCAGTTGAATGAATTGCTAGAAAAGGGATACATTAGACCTAGTGTATCGTCTTGGGGTGCGCCAGTTCTATTTGTGAAGAAGAAGGATGGCGGCTTGAGATAGTGCATTGACTAAAGGGGCTTGAACCATGTCACAGTGAAGAACAGGTATCCTTTGCCAAGGATTGATGATCTTTTTTACCAGTTGAGTAGAGCCGGTGTGTTTTTGAAGATTGATCTAGGGTCGGGGCACCATCAGCTGAGGATTCGGGATAAGGATATACCTAAGACAGCTTTCCGTTCGCGGTATGGTTGCTATGAATATGTAGTGATGTCTTTTTGGTTGACCAATAAACCGATAGTATTCATGGATTTGATGAATCGGGTTTTTATCCAGTTCTTAGACCGGTTCGTAGTGGTATTTATCGGTGATATCTTAGTTTATTCTAAGACTAAGGAGGAACACGAGAAGCATTTAAGGCTTTTGTTTCAAACCTTGCGCGCCAACCAGTTATAGGCTAAGTTATCCAAGTGTGAGTTCTAGTTAGAGAAGGTGGCTTTTCTGGGCTATGTGATTTCCAAAGAGGGAGTAGTTGTGGATCCTTGAAAGATTGAGGCAGTGTCAAACTGGGAAGCATCGGAAAATGTGGCTGAAATTCGGAGTTTCTTGGGTTTGGCTGGTATTATAAGAGATTCGTGAAAGACTTTTCGAATATTGTCAGACCTATGACAACCTTGATGCGAAAGGAGAACCAATTTCGCTGGGATGAGTATTGTGAGACGGCGTTCCAAACTTTAAAGGAGCGTTTGACTACGGGTCTTGTCTTAGCTTTGCCAGAGGGGAGTGAGAACTTTGAGGTATATACCGATGCTTCAAAGAATGGCTTGGGTTGTGTTTTGATGCAGAATAGGAAGGTCATTGTCTATGCTTCGAGGCATTTGAAGTCTTATGAAGAGAACTACCCTACTCACGATTTGAAGTTGGGAGCAGTTGTGTATGCTCTGAATATTTGGAGACATTATCTATATGGGGCGACCTTCAAGGTGTTTTTAGATCACAAGAGTTTGAAGTACATCTACACCCAGAAAGAGCTGAATATGCACCAGAGGAGGTGGATGAAGCTTATTGGTGACTATGACATGGAGATTATCTACCATGAAGGGAAAGCTAATGTGGTTGCTGACATGTTGAGTAGGAAGAGTGTGCATTTCTTATGCACTGCCTTGTCACTAATGAAGCTAAAACATGAGGTGACTAAGATAGGGATCCATATGATTCGAAAAGGGGATGCTATTAGAGATTTGACAGTTGAACCTGATCTCTGTGATGATATTAAGAAGAATCAAGCTTTTGATCCTAAGATTTAGGAGTGGAAAGCTGGGGTGGAAAAGGGGACAGTTTCGAGGTTCTCTATTAATGCATATGGGAGTGTTCTGTTCGATAAGAGGTGGTGTGTACCTAATGATATGGATTTGAAAAAGATGATTATGACAGAGGCTCATTGCACTCCACATTCAGTGCATCCTAGAGGTAACAAGCTCTATAAAGATCTTAAGCGGACGTTTTGGTGGCCTAGAATGAAGAGGGAGACAGCTGAATTTGTGACTAGATGCTTGACTTGCCAAAGGGTCAAGGGGGAACAGGAAAGACCACAAAGTAAGATTCAGTCTCTTGAGGCACCTAGGTGGAAATGGGAGTCTATTTATATGGACATTATTGTAGGGTTACCGAGGACTCAGCAAGGTAACAACATGATTTGGGTAATAGTGGATCGATTGACAAAGTCAGCTCATTTTATTCCTATGAAAGATACATGGAGTAAGATGCAGTTGGCTAGTTGGTATAGGACGAATGTGGTGAGATTGCATGGCGTACCGAAAGACATTATGTCAAATAGAGATCCGAGGATTATTTCCAAGTTTTGGCATGAATTGCAGGAATTGATGGGGACTACCTTAAAGATGAGTACGGCATTTCATCCTGCGACAGATGAACAGACTGAGAGGACCATCAAGACTCTAGAGGATATGTTGAGGGTTTGTGTGATGGAGTTTGGTGGCAGTTGGGAAGACAGGCTGGATTTGATTGAGTTATCATACAACAACAGCTTTCACACAAGTATTGGGATAGCACCATTTGAGGATTTGTATGAGAGGAAGTGTAGGAGTCCTATATGTTGGGATGATAGTTCAGAAGCGGTGGTTTTATGACAGCAAATGGTGCAGGAGATGATTGAGCAGATGCTTTTGATCAGATAGAAGATGAAGGCAGCTCAAGATCGGCAGAAGAGCTATGCAGATTTACATCGCAGGGACATTGAGTTTCAGGTGGGTGACAAGGTTCTTCTGAAAGTCACCTATGCGTGGAGTGATGCGATTTGGCAAGAGAAAGAAGTTGAGTCAGAAGTTTATAGGACCCTATGAGAATTTAGATCGGATCGGTGAGGTGGCTTATCGATTGGCTTTGCCATCGGCTTTAGACCGAGTACATAATTTGTTTCATGTGTCTCAACTCCGGAAGTATGTGAATGACCCATCTTATGTACTAGAAGTTTAGAACATCGTGTTGGATAAGGCTTTGACTTATGTAAAGGTGTCAAAGGAGATCTTGGATCACAAGGTGCGCAAGACGAGGAATGATGAGACGGTGTTGCTAAAGGTGTTTTAGACCAATCACAATGTCGAGGACGCAACATGGGAACCAGAAGAGGCTATAGGAACACTATCCGCATCTTTTTGATCAGGTATATTTGGTTACGGGGTCGTAACCTTATTCTTTTAAGGGGGAAAGGATATGATCGCATGTGTTTTTTGGTCAGTTTTGGGTATTTTTTCTGGCTCTTTGAGCATGGTTGGAGTATGGTTTAGTTACACTTTGGTATGTTTTCAAGTTGTTGAGTAGTAGTATGGCTTTGGTGGTTGTTCATATAGGTATGGGTGTAAACTTCAAGGACGAAGTTCGTTTTAAAGAAGGAAGACTGTAATACATCGAATTCTGGTCTTAGGATACTCGTCGAGTGTGGGGTACTCGACCAAATAGGTGGTGCAGTGGTCTTAGTCGGGCTTTTGACTTGTGGGTACTTGATCGATTGTACAGTACTCGATCGAGTGTGGCGTACTCGGTCGAGTGTGTCACGTACTCGACCGAGTACCAGGTCTGACGAGTTTATTTTCCGCAGTTTTAATTAAGTGATTAGAGAGATATAAAAGAGCGTGCTAAACAGTTTTTATCTTTTCATAATCACTTTTCACCCAAACCTAAACTACGTATTGCGCTCTCTAATCATCTAATCATCTCTAAGGGTAGGGTTCATCCTTTTTGGGGTTTTGCACATCTTTTCACCTGTCAATCGTTGAGTAAGTCTTCTACTTTATTAATTTATCTTTACACTTATAGTTTAGCAAACCCTAATTGGGTGATTTGAGGTTTTGGGTAGATCTTCATATTTTGTGATGTGTTGTTATTGATTGATTGTCGTTATAATAGGTGAGGATTTCGTAGAGGAGGCTTTCTAGCTTGTCTTATGGTGATTGCTTGGAGTATATGATCAGGTAGGGTTTCCCTACTCAGTTGATTGTATAATTGGTATAAAATGTGGTTGTGGTTGATTATTGGTATCATTATCTTTGTGATTGAGATTATACTGTTGTTGGTTACTGTTGTGGGACAATTTTCGGGAGATGGTTCCAACCGCATGTTTGCCCCCATATAGCTCCCAGTAAAAGGGGGATGTGCATATTAATAATTTGGGTTCGCTCGTTGCGATGAGTGGGGTTTAGGTGGTACGGCTGTGGTCCCCACTGGCGGTGTGGATTACCTATTGCGATGGGTAATCTGGCAGGGCTACAAACCTTGGTGTGTGGTCGGTTACTGGTTACATTGAAGTTTGGAGGATTGTTTGGTTACTATTGATTGATTATTATGGTTATGAGTATCTTTTGTTGGTTATTCAGTTGACTGACCCCGTTGTTATTTTCAAAACTATGGTGATCCATTCGGGGATGGTGAGGAGTTGGTTTAGCATGTAATGGCATTGGATGTAGCACGCGAGAGGTGGATAGGGTTTAAGTCATCACTATCGCTTAGCTAGCTTCTACTATCACATTAGACTTTGTTATACTTACTTTATTTTGGAGTTGTAACAGTTTTAGTTTGGTTTGAGACTTGTAACTTTTAAACTTATGCATTTTTAATAATGTTCTTTTATGGTCTATTTGATCTACTTACCTCAGGCAATCGAGATGGTAGCACCTCTATACATTGGGGTAGTCCTTGTTAAGGTACATTGGTGTACAGGGGTGTTACACTTTACTATATATGAGATCTGGTCAATCTCTGCTCTCATCGCATCCATATCGTCCTTCCACTGTTTTGTTGTATTGTCGCTGTTTCTGGCTTCATCTCCAATAGCCATGACTTCCCAAGACTGATTTATTARAGAATAAATCGAAAACCTTGCTTTGGTAACAAATTTGATGTAGAACTACATCATTTTTAAGCTTTAGATTTAGAGTCTTAAATTTGCAGCGGAATTGTATGAGTGTTGTATGAAAAAACGTGTAATAGGACAGAAAATAAGGGATAAATTTAGTGTATCTCGCTTTAGCCTCGCAAGGATATCACTCAAAACACTCAAATTCGGCCTCGCAAGGATGAATTATAGCTAAAACTCGCAAGCTTCAACCGATTTGTTCATAAAGTGTAAACAAATTTTTATTGCTGTAAACTCTGAAAAATTAGGTTACATCCAGGCCTTATTTATACTAGATCGACTCCTATGGTTGCTTGGACAACAAGCTAATTCCTACTTCTTTCTTAAACTAATTAAGAAACTTATTTAACTAATATTTTAAAGCTACCACCAGATCTAAAATAAGCTAATAATACTAGGATTAGGAAATAACAACTTTTCCTAATTTTATTCGAAAAGAATAAAATAAACTAATTTAGCTAATCCAACATGAATTAGGAATCCGTGTTACCTACACGGTCTAACAAACCGTGTCCTTCAACTCTGCCATCTTTATTGAATTCCCATTTTAGAATCGTCACATAACCTGGAACCCATTTTGAAACCTTCTATAATTTGAGTTACATTTCGATTAATAAGTACTTCATTTTCGCTAGCATCCAATGCTTCCGCATCACGCAGTTAGGCTATTTGACCTAAAATTGTAAAACGGGCGTCATTTTCTTATCCGAACTCCGATTCGAGTGATTCAAAAGCCTAGACCACATTATTATTCGGCGCCGTTCCATCTATCATAGTTTCAGGGCCAAACAAGAAATTATTCGTTTGGGTCCGAGCGATTTCCTTTTGTAGTCGCTTCCTTTGTCGTCATTGTTGAACAATAACTTGAGGGGAGTTTTCATCCAAATCATCCTAAATCTTGTTTTAATCTAGGGGTCCTTGTGCCTTGACTCTTCTTCATGCTTGGTCATTAGATGCGGTAAATTTATCTCCGAAATGCTGCAATTAAGCAAGGTTAGCGCTCTTATCCTACAAAAGACACCAAAACCTCATAGAATAGCAAATAAGAAGCTAAAGAAAAGAAACGACCCTAATAATCACGTAAAATCATGTGGAACGAGGCTATTTAGAGGATTAAATGTGCGTAAATACGAGTCACATCATATGGTTTGACATAACCACTCCCAAAGTGGCAACAGGGCAAACACCATTCAGCTTGGTGTATGGAGTAGAAGTCGTGATCCCTGCTGAAGTGAGAGTACCAACACATAGGTATGGGTGTATTAATGAAGAAAGAAATCAGGTAAAAATGGCAAGCAGCTTGGATACTATGGACGAACTTAAGGCCCGTGCCCATATCAGGATAGCATCCTACAAGTAGACTGTTGCTAGGGGTTACAATAGGAACGTAAGAATCAGAACCTTACAAGTAGGAGATTTGGTGCTCAGGAAGGTCTTCTAGAGCACCAAGAACAAACAAGCAGCGAAGTTCACTTACACATGGGAAGGGCCTTTCAGGTGGAAAGCGTGGTGGATAATGGGGCATACAAGCTCATGTCCATGGAGGGGCAACTCATACACAAGCAATGGAACATTGTCCACTTAAAGAAATATGACATTTAGGTTCCACCTAGGTTCCTCCCTCAGCAGGTACAATGAAAGAATGACAAAAGTTACAACTTTGAGTTCGTATTGTTAGTACCCACAACTGATTTCTTACGATCTCTTCAATCATGAAACAGTGTTGGAGAAAGGTGTCCCCGACAATAATGCGATCACAAATTGTCGATCATAATTGATCACATATGTAAATCTCACTTTAAAGAATACATG
>VHZZ01016616.1:14520-25604 GCA_009801015.1 Silene noctiflora
GGTTAGTAAGATAACCCAGAAAAATTAGAACCTTAAGTGAGTGGCAAAAAATGTAAATACTCACTTGAGACAAGGACAATATAGTCATTTTCATGGCCAAATAAGGTAAGTGGAGAAATGGGAAGAACACTTATTTTTTGCCAAAAAGGGGAAATGGGAAGAACAAAGGAATATGGAGGGAGTAGGAAACAATTGTCTCTCAATAACTTAGTGAAATACCGCCTCACACAAATTCTCTGCTAAGCTTATGCTTGCCTTAAACTTACGGAGTGTTACAAATATTTAGCCATAAAAAAAGATTACTCCTTTTATCCTATGTCTAGTGATTAAATTTTTTACTTACTAAATAAAGAAAATAAACAATATTTTGAATAAATTTTGATGGTAAAGAAGACAAAATTAGTGGATGAAGTAATACATTTCGACTCAATCGAGATGTTATAATTGATAAATGAACTATCTCTGTAAGAAATATAAACTTATCTGATCAATAATGACCTTAATCGAGACGTCGTGTAAGACACTGTTCTAAATCAATTAGACCTCCACACAGGTGCTCCTTGGGTTCCATAGTCACTGATTCCAGGGTTAACGTCTCCTTCCGTACACTGGTGCACTCCACAGACGGAAGTGGGAACTATTTTCAATAATACATCATATGGAAGAGGAGAAAGTAGAAGAAGTGTTTTGTGAATATTTTGTGTGTGTAAGACTGTTGGAGAATGGAGGCTTTTATAGAAGAAACATGCTCCAACAGTCACATTGGATGCCAAAAGATCACAAGTTTTAATGTCCATAAAAGTGTAATAAAATCAGAAATAAGTATGAACATTATTGTGTAATAATGTTCCAACGTCTAGAATTCCAACAGCTAGAATCCGAGGAAATGGTTTAGACCCGGAGCAAAAACATAGCCCTACCACACCGCACACGTGTGACAAGCCAAGCCGGCCGGACGGACGGCGGCGACGCGCGTGGGGAGACTAGAGTCTCTCCACTATTATCTAGTTAACACTAGATAATTCACTCTCATATATAAAATAGTAACACCCCTACTATTCTACCAATGTGGGACAAGTTTTCTACATTAAGTTTGAAGCAACAACCTACTCCAACAATCTCAATCAAAACCCCTTAAGGTAATGATTGAGCCTTAACTATTATATTTATTCATATTAATAATCACCTTCTTATTCACATGTTCATTAGACACATTCACATTTGTATTGTATTCACATTAACATTCACATTCATATATACAACATTCACATACATATTCAGGATACTAGTTTCAGATTATCAATTAGAATTAAAATAATTATTGTTAGAATATAAAATCGATATTAGGCTTCAATTACTGACTTAAACTTTTGGTTGAGATAATTTATTGACATGGTATCAGAGGCACTATGACCATAAGAGGCCATTCGTGTAAGGGGGTGTATTAGATTATAAAACCGATGGACTCCACCCATCGACTTAAACATTTGATTGAGATGGTTTTTGACAATTATAATAAGGTTACTAAATAAAAATGAAATGGTTGTAGTGAAATTAATGAAGAAAAAGTTAAAAGGACGTGGATAGAGGTGAAAGGTTGAAAAAATCTACCAAGGTAGTTGGTTCACATATCACGTTTCTTTCTTCTCCCAAAACAATCTATATTTATAGGAGCTGTTGTTTAGCTACTACACCTCCGTTTCTTAGTTCCATTGAATTCTTCCGTACAAAAAACCCTTTATATTTTTATACATCCTCATCTCTTGTTTCCTTTTTTACCAAAACACCAAGATTCATTGAACATTTTTTTAAATTCTCATCCTTATCTTCATTCTACCCCTTGTTTTTAAAACCCCCCCCCCCCCCATCATTTCCTCTGTTTTTCCTCTTAACTTTCCAGCCAAACTTACAAAATCATCATTATTCTATTTATATTATTATTATTATTTCAAAGTTAATTCATGGCAATGGAGAATAATTACTCTGGAGTAAGTATGGATGATCAAGAAATGGAATTACCACCAGGGTTTCGATTCCAACCTACTGATGAAGAACTAATAACTCATTACTTGTCTCAAAAGTATCTTGATACCAACTTCAATGCTATAGCCATTGGCGAGGCATATTTGAACAAGATTGAACCTTGGGAATTACCAAGTAAGATTTTACTTATGATTTCATTTACACTTGTGCATCAAAGTAATTTGTATACTAATTTGTATTTGTCTGAAATGATATGATTTTTTCAGACAAAGCTAAATGGGGAGAGAAAGAATGGTATTTCTTCTGTGTAAGAGATAGAAAATACCCAACTGGACTAAGAACAAACAGGGTAACCGAAGCCGGATATTGGAAGGCTACTGGAAAAGACAAGGAGATATACAGGGGTAAATTCCTTGTTGGGATGAAAAAAACCCTTGTTTTCTATACCGGAAGGGCTCCCAAAGGCGAAAAATCAAATTGGGTCATGCATGAATATAGATTGGAAGGCAATTATACCAAGTTTAACCACCCTAAAAATATTAAGGTATATTTTGCTCAAATTTCACACGATCATTTCATCTTTACAATACTATTACGTAATGGTTTAGGCATTGGGCTTTACGGGCCTGATACTAATCTTATGATCGGATCGGCTTCTTTTTTACCTCAATGGATTGAATATGTGGGATTTCTCGTGTAAAATGAAAAGTCCGACTAACATAAGATTGATTACTAGTATAAGTCTATATTTGATGATTGAGTATTAAACTATGGAATATTTGTCATGATCAACAGAATGAATGGGTCATATCCCGGGTCTTTGAGAATAATTCGGGATCAAAGAAGTCGAATGATCTAGGTTCCATGAGTTCAGAGGAGTCCTTACCCCCATTGATGGATTCTTCACCATATTAAAATGAGACAAAGGCCATGTGCAATACGAACACATCTCACGTGACCTGCTTCTCCAACCCTTTAGTGGCGGAGGACCAAATAAATCCAACAAAAACAAAAGAACATGACTTAGCTTCATCCTCTTTATTGTATTCAACCAAATCATCTGTTGCCAACATGTTCATTGATCAAGAAATGGCGGATTTCGGGTTTCTCGATTCAATTTTCGCTCAAGATCAACCAATGATGAAGCTTCTGCTTGAACGGAAGGGATCTATCAAGGAAGAATTATCACAAGATATTGGATTAAATGGTGGAGCTGATATGAATAATTATATGTCGTCCGGGTCAAATGGCCTTGATTGTTTATGGAGTTATTGATTAAAATAATTGCCTCCTTTATTTCTTTGGTAGATCATTCAGATTCTAACAGTTAAGTCTAGTAATATGCAGTTTAAAGTAGGGCTGAGCAAAATTATACGATGCGGTTTTATTATATGAATCTGATACGCTATACGAATTTAATTATACGGATTTCCGGATATCCGATACGAATTTTCGGATATCCGATACGGTTCTTTAAAAACCGTATCGGATAAGGATCGGCAAAATATGAAACCGGATATACGGTATCCGATACGGTTGCCTTTTTTCTAGAATRAAATATTAAAATATATACATAAATCACAAAATAACCAATATCTTGKTGATTAAACMWTATTAGTATTAACTTTATATGTTATTTACTCTTATAACTTTTTAAAAYACTTTTAAGTTGCTAAAAAAAACTAACAATCACACATATAAAAGAAAAAAAAATATTAAATTACATAAGTGAGGCTGAAAATCGGATACCGGATATACGGTTTTCGGATATACGGAAAAATCGGATATACGGTTTCCGTATATACGGAAAAACCGTATCGGATAAGGATACTAAAAAAGGAGATTTAAAAAACCGGATATCCGATAGTGTTTCTAAAACCGTATCGGATATCCGGTTTTGCTCACCCCTAGTTTAAAGTTCGCGATTTCTGACTGTATGTATGTATGTATGTCGACCATTTGATGTATAGTTTTTGTATTATATCAATCAAACCATTTTATGCGACCATATATGTTAGTCGATTTCAAATCATTTTCGGTTTACTTTTCTTTGATAATAATGTAGTATTGTCAATGCTTGAATCTCTTCGACATGGGTTATAGGTGAATCAGGTTAACAACTTTATGTTTTTCCCCCATTTTTCTAGGGATGTGATATTGGTAGATAAGTTGGTGAAAATATAACATCTTTTCTTGCTTTCACTATCAATCTACTACCGTGATGTGACTCTTATGAACTTGTATTCTTGAATTTGTAAGTATTGTGTTAAATCAAATTAGTGTAAAACTATAAAATAAAGGCGTTATATCATGATACCTTCAATGTAACTTATGGTAATTAAAAACACTGCACTTATTAACATTTTAGTCAATTAGTATTTGTGCTATTTGATGATAAAAACTAAAAAATTGATTTGGGAACTTACGCGTCAGGTGTATACATTAATTTTGATCTCTCGTGTATACTTCAGATCTTTTGCTTTTATTTGGTGTTTATTTGGTGTGAACTACTTCCTGTTTTGCAAAATGTATCACTCGTGACGAGAGAGAGTCACAAATTATTCTTTAAGATAAAGATATCCATTTTAGTATTAAAATGTGATAAATAGACGTCATTTGATAAAACACGTTGTCTGAGGATTATCAAAAATTTGTCCCTACTATCATTATTTGGTAGCATTTGAATCTGGTTTAGAAATAAAGCTGATATGCCCATCCTAAGCAAGACTAAACGCGATACATTATATGACTTATATCAAAAAAAATTATAAGAATGCAACATTTAATGAAATTGGAGAACTAACTCATTTCATAAATAAAACCAAATCATTGACATCAAAGTGCTTATGGATATCATTATTGTGTTTCCGAAGATCGAGGTATTGATCGCATAAATCCTTATAAGGGTACTCGATCAGCAAAACCAGCGATAAATACCAATAGGGATCACCTACTAATCAAGGTAGGCAGCGTTTACCAAGCGCAAACTCTGGAACATAGAATTAAAGAAATGAAACCTCCTTTAGCTTATCCACCTAGGGATAACAATGCTCAACGTCTGCCATTCATGAACGATTGGATGGTCCGAATTCGCAGAATTTTATACTTTATATATTAGGCGAATTAAGTTGTTGGGTCGAATCCACATATCCATGCGCACAACCTTAGCCAGACGAATCGTAGCAGTCCCTGCGAAGAGCAAGAAGGAATCTATATAACCAGTTTTCCTTTGATCAAAACTCTGAAGAAGATCAAACCTATAACCTTGTTTCAATAACACTAATAGCGCGGGTAAAATATACGATAGAAAATTAAATAAACGCTGAAAACATGAAAGGTCAAAAGGTTTGTACTAATAAACTTTACCCTGAATGAGTAGATATAAGCACTTCCAATTTCCTCCAGTATATAAAATCCCACCTTTCGCTATGTTTTCTGTTGATGGAGAAAACTAAATTATGGAACATATTACTTTTTGCACGAGTCAATGAAGGGAGGCTATAGATAATGACTTTTTGAAACTAAGATTGTTACCAAGTCCCATAACTAAGACAACGTTTAGTTGGTACGTTCATTAACCGCCAAACGTTATCTCGGATTGGAATTGTTTCGGGTTAAAACACTCAAGTCAGCATTGCCCGAACTCATGTTGGGTCAACGCGCTCCTTTCAGATGTTGGGTGAGATGATCCTCTACTGCCGCAAGTGTATCCTACACAAGCAACACACAGGGCCTCAGGGAGTGTCCCGAGGGTCTCCGATGCCTAAGTCAGTACGGTATCCTCAGATGTATATAAATGAGACCTTTGCGTGAGGCTTGGTCTCGGTCTCTCTCGAGATGTTTTTGGTAGTCTTAATTCTAGAGAGAGAAAGTTGTTGTTTTGATTGATCTTCTTGAGAGTGATTGTTGTCTTTCCTTACAAGGATCTTTTTTCTTTATGTAAGTTCCTTCTGTTGGAAGGAACTCAAGGGAAGATATTTTATATGTAGGAGGATGTTTATTTACATATGACTTAGCTAGCATTTGGACCCGTGTAACCCGTCGACTGGCATTCGGGTCGGGTCGAACCAGGCGCTTGAATGTTTATTCCCTTTAGATGAAGGGTTAACTCGGTCCGGGCGTCTAGGTGAAAATCTGGGAGCCTTGGCGGTTCAAAGATGTTGTGCCATGTGGCGGGTTGAGGCGGTCCACCTACTCTTCGTGTTATCCTTATAAGCGCCTTGATAAGTGAGTTCACGTGTTGATATCTTTTGAGATTCGTTTTCGCATTTCACTTGGCAGGTTTTGTTTGGGCCCAATTTTGTGTAATGGGCCATGGATAAATGTGAAGGATTGGATAGGGGGAGGATATGTGGGTTGGAGGTAAGAAGGCCCAGTTACCACACGTGATATAGAAAAAGCAGTTTATGGGCTCGGGAGAGCGGAGACCCCGGTTTCTAAGAGAAGACGGGTTATAGAGTGCAACCCAGTAGATGTACGACGCATACTTGGGAGGCAAGTAAGGTAAACCCTAATTAGGGTTAGACACTATATAATAAGAGGCGAAGGGGGAAAGAAGATATTCATAACCTAATACTTAGCAAACTCGTATCACGTGTACTAGCAATATGCGTTTTGCCTCCATTGTATTTCCATTATTAATATTGCTAGTGAACATCTTGAAATGATACCGTCTCCTTTTCGCGGTCGTTTCCCACATTGGGTTTTCCATATCACCAAATCCCTTATGTTATTTCTCTTTATTTTACGTACAACGACGCACCTAACATACATACATGACGACTCACACATAATATCACTTTGACCCTGGTAACCTCCTGCCAATGTATCTCTGACCTTACAAATGTTTCTCCAGTTCCAATTGGAATCGGGAGATGGTTGATAGTCAGTCTAGTGTGCACCTTTTAAGTAAACATGATCAATCCACATCACCCATAATCTGTCTGCCTTAGTGTACACTCAGTTAACTAGCTTCCCTACAATAGCTATATTCCACAACCCTGCTTCTTTAATATTCAGACCTCCTTCTTTCATGCTGCACTAAATTTTCTCCCAAGCAACCAGAGGAACCCTATGATACTCAGTCCCCCCCTGCCAGAGGAAATTTCTACACACTCCCTCAATTCTCTTCACTACACCTTTAGGGATCAAAAATATAGAACTCCACTAATGGTGCAAAGTATTAAGAACATAATTAATTTGTAACACCCCCATACACCAAGGTGCCTTACCAAGGCCACCTTAGGCACAAGAGTGCTACCATCTCGGTTTCCCGAGGCAATGAATATCAAATAGACAATAGCAAAACGTACTTTAATAAATGAATTTAAACTATTACATGTCAAGCCAAACGGTCTAAACAAAAAGGTACAAACGTCTCAAAAAGTCTAACAACTAATACTAGCAAAACTCTGAATCAGCGGAAGACTTCTATCATCACGTGGTGACTCAACCCAGCTATCCCATGCGTGTCTATCAAACCTGCTCAATAACTGCTCACCATCCCCGAATGGATCACCACAGTTATTCAAAACATAAGACGGGGTCAGTTACTGCATATATAAATCAAAAATACAAAAGGCACAACATTCCATCCACCAATCTCATCACACCACCACACACCTGACTACACACTAAAGTGTGTCGCCCTGCCAGTGGGGGACCGCAGCCGTACCCACCAAATCCCCGCTCATTCATTCCGAGCGTAAACCCATGTTCATTAATGTGCACATCCCCTCCTGTGGTGGGTCCCACAGAGGGAGAATCAAGGGCATGAAGTCACTCCCGCAAGTGACTCCACTCAGTCGAGAGCGCACCTCGCGAACCACAGACAACACAATCCATTCACGCAATACAATACAAATATCAATATCATCAATACCAACCACAGACGTATAAGAAAAAAACACCAAGCATCTTACAACTATGTACACAATAACTGAGTAGGGAAACTCTACTTGAATCGCAATCACCACGCAATCAACTCAACAATAAGAAATGCTCGTCTACGAAATCACCTCCTATACATACATAATCATACAATTACAAACTACCAACAACAATATCTCCAATTACCCCCAAATAACCCAATTAGGGTTTAATCAAAATCAACTAAACAACATAAAAACGGTGTCTAGCTCTTACCCACAAGACGACGATCGCAACGGTGTAAAGGACTCCGAAATCCGACGACTCCAACCCCGGATTTGCTAACAACGCGAAGTAGAACACAACTACGTTCTCTCTTTTGCTTTTGAGTGATTTTAAGAAAATATAAAATGAAAAGAAACTGACGGAAAAAGGTTAATATACCAATCTCGCGTTGTTAACAAAGCCCGACTAAAAAGACCCGTAAGACTGACTTAGTCGATCGAGTAAGGGACTTACTCGATCGAGTGACCTCTACTCGATCGAGTGACACACATACTCGATCGAGTACCCTACTAACAGACCCTGATTCTAAATTACACTTACTTACTCAACAGAGTAAGCCATACTCGATAGAGTAGCTTCTGACACTAAAAACCGTAGTATTACAGTCTTCCCTCCTTAAAAGGAACTTTGTCCCCAAAGTTCAACCCATACATAAAAAAAACATGCCACTCCCCATGACGCAACCGAAAGCAACATATCATAACCAAAACCAAACATACTCATAACCAAAACTCCCAGCCACAACACGACTGACTCAAAACAACAACGATCTATACCATACTTATAACCAAAACTCCCAGCCACAACACGACTGACTCAAAACAACAACGAACTACACCATACTAACAAAAAATTTTATCCAAAACCTTATGCGACCTTCTCCTACCCCCCTAAAAGAAATATGGTTACGTCCCTGTAACCACACATACCTGATCAAAAAGAGACGGATATCGCTCCCGCATAGCCTCTTCCGCCTCCCAAGTTGCTTCCTCTACCTCGTGATTACACCATAGGACCTTAAGCAACACCGTTTCCTCTGACTTAGTTTTTTCCTAACCTTGCGATCAAGAATCTGCTTGGTACCTCAAGATAGGACAACGATTCAGCCAACTCTATGTTTTCTACTTCTAGCACATGTGAAGGATCACTCACATACTAACGCAACTGAGACACATGAAACACATTATGGACCCGATCCAAGACATAGGCATAAGGCTCCCGACTCCGAGGCGTGGTAAGGATAATCTATAAGCAATCTCCCCCACGCGATCCAAAATATCATAAGGCCCTACGAACTTCTGGCTCAACTTCCCTTTCTTCCCAAATCTCATAACCCCACGCATCGGAGATACTTTCAGAATAACCTTATCCCCAACCTGAATCTCTATGTCACGAAGAAGTAGTTCTGCATAATTCTTTTGTCGATCTTGGGCCGCTTCCATCCTTTGTCTAATCACTCTTACTTGTTCTATCATCTCCTGAACCATCTGTGGTTCTAAAACCACTGCCTCAGCACTATCTTCCCAGCAGATCGGACTCCTATATCTCCTTCCATATAACGCCTCAAACGGTGCCATCCCAATACTCGTATGATAGCTGTTGTTGTAAAAAAACCCAATTAGGTCCAACCTATCTTCCCATTTACTACCAAACAGGAAACTTACCCTCGAAGTTTACTCACACTCATAAACATTATACTACTACAAGTCTTGCCATGAACTTTAATTGTGTCACCCATAACATAAAGCCATCCTTTATTCTACACCAAGGCTCAAGCTTCCAAATATTTCGCAACGGGTACAACCATCAAACTCTCTTTGTCGCATCCTACTCCTCTTAAGATAAATGTTACGTCCTCATAACCCACTAAGACTAGATCCTTTGCTATACTTCCCATAATCCTCATCACCATCACATGTCAACGGTAACCCACTAKAACCTCAAYACCTACAACCATTCCTATATCCAGGGCTATCTTTCTCTAACAGATCTCATACCTCAAATCATTCGGCAYCCSACCTAACCGATGCCACACAATCCTTAGTGTAACCAAACCCTAATCTTTCCACATTACCGCAAAACGACATACCTCTCTATAATGCACCTATCTCCAAAATCATAACTCACGATCCACAATTGTTACACACACTCACATTAGATCCTCAAGTTCTCTATTTTATGGCCGCAAAACCCATCCTGAACTTAACACCTGCAGCTACCAGTTCAGTACTATACATGTTCCACAAATCACTTGCCACTACTATGTCAATCAATGCCTCCTCTAAAAGAAGATCATAAAGTACTCCAACCTCTCGCAACTGTGTCCCATAAATAGAATATCTCTATACCATAACAACAACGGAAACATACTCAACTATCTTCCATACCATACCCTACTCTCACTCATAAGCCGAAATTGGTTGGAAACATCAATAAACAGAACAATAGTCTATATGCCCAGACCGAACTAATAGGAAACAACAATAAACAAAACAACAACCTATATAACTGATATACACTTTCGAAAGTTCATTGCATGAGTATCCCGCCTACTCCACCACGTCCGATGACGGCATCGCAACACCGCCACYAACARCCGCGCCGCAGCGCGAAAATACTCGCATCACCACACGAAGTACCGTGCTCGGATCGCCACCCGAGGCACAACAACCACATCGATATACATTGCAACTTATTCAATCTCATAAAACTGCCTCAGCATAACTTCCTTGACAAGAAAACTTCCTTAAAATCGCTCCACCACATCACAATGCAACATATCACACAGAATAAACAGATAACAACCTTATGAATATCATTCGTACCATTACTCATGAGGTCGAAACCTCACACTATCACTTACATGTATCATAAATACTCATACAAGTATAACTTGCCATTCCAGATCACCCAAATTACCACTTTCGAATAACATCCTATTAGATTACCATACACAACACATGATGTAGAACACTCATATAACGACTTTATAAACATCACACCATACCACCATTCGTGAGGTCAGAACCTCCCACAAATACTTATACACATCAAAGACCCATAATCGAATCTAACCAAACAATCTCGATTACGTAAGTTACCACCTGATAAAGGTTACCTCTCGCCCGACCTTAACTCGTATGCCCCTCATATCACATTCTCCCATT
>VHZZ01016616.1:28717-39540 GCA_009801015.1 Silene noctiflora
TTTGCTAACAACGCGAAGTAGAACACAACTACGTTCTCTCTTTTGCTTTTGAGTGATTTTAAGAAAAGATAAAATGAAAAGAAACTGACGGAAAAAGGTTAATATACCAATCTCGCGTTGTTAACAAAGCCCGACTAAAAAGACCCGTAAGACTGACTTACTCGATCGTGTAAGGGACTTATTCGATCGAGTGACCTCTACTCGATCGAGTGACACCCATACTCGATCGAGTACCCAACGAACAGACCCTGATTCTAAATTACACTTACTTACTCGATAGAGTAAGCCTTATTCGATAGAGTAGCCTCTGACACAGAAAATCGTAGTATTACATAATTAATACTAATCTGCCAGCATAACTCAGTTTATTTGGCTCATATACCTCTGACCTTATTCACTATCTTCTCAATGAGGATATTGCAGTCTTGTTTTGTCAACCTGCCTGGTTGGATAGGAACTCCTAAGTATTTGAAAGGCAGTGTTCCTTCCTGGAACCCTGATATAAAAGTAATCTCTTATTTTAGAGTAGATGTCACACCATTAAACACCACTTCAGACTTAGATGCATTAACCTTCAATCCAGTGGTTGTAGAAAAAGTAGATAGAACTCTGAGTATCAACATTATGGATCTTACAAAAGAGATAACTTTAACCCTAAATTAACCTAGTTCGTTAAATATACCAAAACAGTTTGACGCCTACAGTGGGGCATAATGGTCAAAAGTTAGAAACCCGACATGTCAAGAAGCAAATCAACCCCCCCCCCCCCGGTCCGAAGGGATTCAGTGCCCAAGGATACAAGCAAGTTATAACAACCCGACCCGTCACCGTCGTAAAACAATCTTAATAAGATGAGATGTGCACTTTTGGGCCCATTATTTGTCCTCACCTAAGCCTAAAAGAACAAGGCCTTGTTACTAAGTGGTGGGTGGAATCCCTTATAAACATATCATAAGCCCCATATTTTCCCGATGTGGGACAACTTCCCCCTCATACTCTTGGAATGTTACAAACTCCCCCACTTAAAGAACACAACGTCCTCGTTGTGCCTCAAAGCTGACCGCAGCCAAGCCCAGAATCCTCCCCCGCTAGGTGGGTGACTCTTGTACTCCAGACCACAGGCTCACCACACGGTCGCAGAGTTGCCCTGATACCTTTTATAACAACCCGACCAGCCACCGTCGTAACACAAGTTCATTAAGATGAGATGTGCACTTTTGTGCCCATTATTTGTCCTCGCCTAAGCCCAAAAGCACAAGGCCTTGTTACTAAGTGGTAGGTGGAATCCCTTATAAACATATCATTATATTTTCCCGATGTAGGACAACTTCTCTCTCATACTCATGGGGTGTTACACAGGTGCACCACAGGCATCTGGGACGTAAACGACGATAGAAACCCCTGTTGCAAAGACCAATCTCACACCGAAAACCAGCCAGCCGAAAGCAACCAAAGAAGTGGAACTCCTACCAAGAACATAAAGGGAAGCGACCTATGTCCAAGCAGATCAGGATGTTAGACATATCAGACATCAGGGTCCACCATCGCCTAACCCAACCCAAATCATAATCAGCGGGATGGACAACATAAAGAGAACCATCGACAACATGAGAGAAGAGAACCGAAGGGCAAAAGCTCTGGCAGTAGAGGAAAATCGAGCACTTTGGGCGCAGATAGATGCGTTGCAGTAGAGGGTCACACCAACTCCAGTACCAGTAGAAAGCAAGATTCAGACTCAGACGATCAGCTGCCTAGGTGAGGCATCAGGAAGCATGGAGCAGTCACGCCTATTCCTTTCCGCGCTGGTAACCAGGCTGGATCTCACAGGGACAACTCCAGTAGGTGGGATAATCCCGCACGGACTCGGGCAACTAACACCAGATGGTTGGCCAACAACAAACAACATGAGATCAGGTAATACGCTTGTCATTAATTTAGTTAATACTAACCAGATGTCTGGTGTGGTAATTGTCAGTCAAGAGGTGACAGGTTGGCAACCAGGATATTTAGTCACAACTACCCTCCTTGTCCACAAGCAGCCAGGGCCCATTAGCAGCCTGGACAGAAGACGTCATCCAAAATCATCAAGTTGCCCTATACAACTCGGGCGCTGACTACGACAGCATCAGGGACCAACAATATTTAGAACTCAGACAGATGCTGAGCAAGATCTCAGAGATGTCAGCTCCCTTGGAAAAGGCAACTCCAGACAGCTACGCAGACTCGCCATTCCTGGATGTGATATCGTTGGTGGCTGTGCCAAAGGGATTCAATGCCCCTACCATGACACTCTACGATGGTGCCATAGATCCCTTTGATCACACCAGCCAGTACAAGCAGAAGAAGATGGTTATAACGACAACATGGTCCTTGAAGGAAGTCTGCATGTATAAAGGGTTCGGTTCAACACTATCAGGAGCCGCATTGCATTGGTTCGTCGGTCTGCCAAATAAGTCAATAGCCACTTTCGCTGACTTGGTGAACATGTTCACACAACAATTCGCCAGCAGTAGGCGACTTGAGAAGCATACTAGCGACTTTTACCGAATAGTGCAAGGGTTCAGCGAGAGAATCAGAGACTTTGTCACTAGGTTCAACAAG
The DNA here is from genome assembly GCA_009801015.1 of Silene noctiflora. NCBI lineage: Eukaryota > Viridiplantae > Streptophyta > Magnoliopsida > Caryophyllales > Caryophyllaceae > Silene > Silene noctiflora. Next base: position 31,319 of record VHZZ01016616.1, read on the forward strand.
GATAAGGTAGCAATAAGAGGATGCAACATATCGACAGCTGTAGAAGCATTTCGGCAAGGGTTACACCAGGATTCAGATTTATACAAAGAGTTAAAAGGCATCCTTGCCGTACTTTCAAAGATGTCCAGGCAAAGGCGGCGACAGCAATCAGGCTGGAGGAAGACATATTGTCCAGAAGACATGTACCAGGAGTCAAGAATGCAGCCAAAAAGGCGGCAGCAGAAAGAAAGGAGGAACGGTCCAAGCCCTACAACAGACCTCAGGAAAGAACGATACACAAGGTGAAAGGAAAGGAGGAGCCACCGTCACTAAAGTTGAACGAGTATGGCATCACAACTGGGATGGAAGGACGCATGCAAGCCTTGAAGGACCTGGGAGATAAAGTCAAGTGGCCTAAACCACCAGTGGAGAAGCAATCATGATGAAAGGACAGCAAAAAGAAGTGTGAATTACATAACGATATTGGACAAAACACTGAAGATTACTACAATCTGCGGAGGGAGGTCACGTAGCATTACGATCAAGGAAACCTAGACCACCATTTATTTTCTTAAGTTTGATTTTTATCTTGTTATTGCATTTGTAGTGTCTTTAGTAATTATTTGTTGTTATTTATTGAATTTGAAAAGTTTAATTTCTTATTCAATTTAATTTAACTTTTGTTGTAATTTTTGTATGGGGTTTTCATCTTTTTGTTGAATTAATTTTGTTTTTAAGGTTTGTGCCCTCTTTTATACATGAGTTTTGTTGAAAATTTCAATTTTTTCTCAATTTAATTGAATTTTGATTTTAACTTTTGTATAAAATTTTCAACTTTTTGTTGAATTAATCCTATTTTTATGGTTTATGCCTTCTTTTATATATGAGTGTTGTTGGGTGAATCTGAAAAGTATACAGAGGGGATCAAGAATGAGGAAGACGATCATAACCATGATTAATTATTCAAGCCTATTTCTATAATATTTGAATGAAGCATACCATATGTTGGCAGCAATCAATGGAAGACAGAAGATTGGAAAAATTAAGAGTGAAATCGCCTGAATGTTTTTCAAGTATTCTTTTTGTTTTTATATTGGGTTTATAACAATAATATTGATGTAATTAGTGAATTAAAAAAATTGAAAAGTATAATTTTGTTTAATTTAATTGAGATTTGGTTGTATAAAAAAATCAGAAAAGTACTGTATAATTTTGTTCAATTTCAACTAAAATGTAAGGGGAAAAAGATTAAGTTCTTAATAACGAAAAAAAGTGGGTCCGCCTGACACATTGCCTGCTATACTAGGTAAAAAATAAAGCAAGAATGTTAAATGAGAGGGGTTGCATTAGTTAGTTGTATTCCTAGTTCAGAGTATTCTCATTAAATAACCCTAATAAATAATTGCTGAAACTAAAAATGCTAAGCTAGGATTCTAAAAATCCTGCCTCTTTATTACAACAAATGATAAATACTATTACAAATACTACAAAGACTTAGGTTATTCATCCATATTCCCCTTGCCTTTGTCATTTTTATCATACTTCTTGTCTCGGCCTCGGGATCGACGCTCTTGCGCAACTTCAGACCTAATTACTAAAGGTCTCTCTTGGGGTCTAGCATTTCCATTTCTATCCAGCACCATTCTTTCAGCAGGGGGAGCTCTCTTTGGTTTCTTCGTTGGCTGAACGACTTGGAATCCAACTTCTTCCTCTCCCTCAGTCAAGTACTTCTGGTTCTCCCTGCCTACTTCTCGGATTTTGTATTCAACAGGCTCGTGCTTCGTTAGCTTCTCCCTGTCCTCTAAAGTGCTAGCTTTGGTCCATTGCATGTATGAATCAGATACCCATAATGATCCTACAAGAGTAGGTAAATACCACATGTTCCTCTACGCCCAACGAAGTACCCACTCACGATAGGAGTCAGTGGTGTGAGCCAGTGCTGTCTGAGGAACGGTATCCAACTTGGGGATATTATGTCTTAGGCCCACTTGTCTCAACAGCCTTTCCAGGAAGATATTGATCATAAACTCCAAATCTGGAACGCGAATAGATCGCGTAGGATCAAGGCTGGATGCTCATGTCAACGCTTTAAGATGCCACCATGGAGAGATCCATCTTATAAGAAGCCCACCTTCATTTTTAAGTTTGTTTTCCCAATAATTGCAGACTCGAGTGAAGTCTACCATGTATAGCCTCGTCCTCATCGAAATCGACCTTGAATGATAGCCATACACATCGATTGAGGGCTCGATTAATGGAAGTCTCTCCATAAGCTAGATCTAGCAAGACAAAATGAAAAGATGAATTACAAACAAAAAAAAAAACAAACAAAAAAAACAACAAAACAAGCGAAAGAAAAACAAAGAAAAAGAGAAAAAAAAATCACCTTGAGTATTATGGGACTTCCCAATACGACATCTCGCGATTAGCCTTTCTATTATCTAGACCAAGGATGGTCTCTTCTAATGATAGCCAAGCTGGGCTCTTGCGCAGCTCCATTTGCTCCACAGTTCCCAAGAAACGAGGGTCTCTCCTCATTTCGACACCAACATGGCCTTTCAAGACATAAAAATAGATAAGGCAAAATTCAAATGCTCAACGCCTCGCCATATATGAGATGGTAGGGTCCTTCCTGTTTATAAAGCGGTCAACAAGATCGAACATTCTCACACGTTTTGACGTAACAAGACGAACTACTTCAGCTTTGGTCAACCCTAGAAGGTCCCTAAATTTATTCTTATATCCTTGGGAACTAGGAGGCAATATAGGCAAGCTTTCAATATCCCACCCACCAACTGCTGYAAATTCTTYGGGAAAAGGACATATTTCTCCTYCTRGAAATGCAAAAAYGTGRAGATCTDGGTTCYAATACTCCAASCATGCATCTAAAAAGGGCTTCGCCATCTTTACTTGCTAGAAACTAATGATTTCACCAATATTAAAGGCAGCCATATCATGCTTCTCTATGTTGGTAAACTCATTTGTCCATTGTTTGAGACGGGATTCGAAGGCATCCATACTTTTGAAAATTTGTGAAAATTTTGTATGTATGTTATACTACGGAATTGTAGAAGGGAGAATTGTTAGAATAAGAATTCACCCAAGGTCTCTATATATACTATTCCGTCTTTCCTAATTCCACTCAGGAACAGAGAGGCCCAAGAGAGAACGCAGCAACAGCTGCGTCTTCAAGAAGGGTCGCAGCTCTTGCTGCGCCTTTTCCTCGAGCTTATTTCCTGCAGTTTTCTGCGAAGGGGCTTCCTATTCCGGTTTTTGTAGTATTTCCTATTTTATAGGATTTTCAAGACCTTTTTGCCGGAAATTTGACTTTCCATATCGTAATCGAAGTCTTTTTTTCCAATAGGGTTCGCATTTCGAGGCAACCGCTCCCAACGCATAATTACCCATTTTATTTTCATTTTGTTTTAGGGGGAAGCACTCCTCCATTTTCTAACATTTTCTACAATTTTTTATTTTATTTTCAAAATTTTTGACATTATACATTTTACATGTCATTCTGTGTCAGTCATTTCAAACTTTAACATTTTCAAACTTTTTCATTTTCATTTTCCTTTCTTTTTTAGGGGGAAGCAATCCCGTCATTTAGTGTCACTGTCCACCCACTTTTGGACACTTTTTTTTTTTGCCTTTTTGTTTTCTCGATTCGACTGAAGTTCACATTTTCAACCATTTTAACTTGTAATTACATGTATATATTCATGTTTATACTTGTGTTTAGTTGCTTTTCTTGCGTAAATTTTGGCAGCATGACGACGTAAGTAGTCACTATGCCAAACCTTTTTCCAAGCTAATCTGAAGGTACAAGTTTCATCTACATCCAACAGCAGTAAAGGCACGGGGGCCCTTATATATACATACCAAATGTACAAAAATATATACAAAGGCTCGAGCTCATGCCCGATGTTAGGCCTGGATTTTCCCAGATATTTCAGGGTAACGTTCTACCCTGGCCTGACTATCAGGGGACAAGAACGTCAAGATAGATCAAGATTGCCACCAGACAAGGATATGAAATTGGTTAAATATAAAGTCAATATTTGATCGGGTCAAAGATAATTACAAGCGGATATTTCAGCATTATTACATCAATTAAGAGAGAATTTATGGAGAAGATTATGTCATAAAGAATCACCAATAATTCGGGTAATTAAGCACATTAAAGGAGCGATTAATGGCGTCATAAAGAGAGAATATTGCGCCCTAATGAGGAAGATTATTAGACCGTTCAAACCAAGCTACATAAGGAAGCTGCCAAGATCATTTGAGAGAAGGACAACATACTATTACACAATTCAAGCTGCATTATGATTATACTTAAGACTAAATATACAACATTGTGCTTATTATACTGAAATCCTCTCCTGGCTTGGTGCCCGTGGTTTTTCCCATTTAACGGTTTTCCACGTACAAACTTATTTGTCTTGTTACTTTCTTTATTCACTTTACATTTCGTATTTCTTAGCCTGCCTTGCATTCAATACAGAATTTTAGAGCTAGTTGACCTTGCCTAGACATTACCCTGACCTGATTTAGCTTTGCGCAAAATCTATACAAAACAATTGGCGCCCACCGTAAGGCATCTAGCTCATTAAAACCTTTTTTCCCTATTTCATAAAACAAAAACCAAAAACCAAAAAAAATGGCATAACCTACCATTGAAGAGCAATTGAATGTTGCCTTATAACAAATTGCATAATTGGAAGGCTTGAAAGATAAGGTGGCTCAGACTGAGGCTGAGATCCCGTAATTAAAGGAATCTGAGTCAGCTTTGAAAGAAAAGTTGGAAAAAGTTCAGGGAACCAGGATCCAGCCAGGAACCCTATTTTCTTCAATCATCAAGCATATTGACTTCTCGTATTTTGGGAGTCCAAGTGGTTCTAAAAACGTCATCCACCTTGAAGATGATGATGTTCCTAAAGATGATGAGGAGAAGCCTAATGAATCAACAGCAGCCATCATGATGGCAGTAATCCAGTAAATCAAGAAACTCAATGAAAAATTCGAAAAAAAATACCTGGAGTACCTGCTAGTTTGGAGGAAGTCGCCCCAGATAGTTATGTTGATTCACCTTTCGTAGATGAAATAGCCAAGGTGGATCTCCCAAAGAAATTTGTGGTTCCGTCCATGAAAATATATAATGGAACTTCAGATCCCCAACATCATGTAGCCCTCTATGAGCAAAACATGTTGGCTGCATCTGTTCCCAGCGAGTTCAGGCAAGTCTGCATGTGTAACGGATTTTGAACAACCTTGACCGGTCCAGCGCTGCAGTGGTATATCGATCTGCCAATTGGAAGCATTAAGTCCTTTGCTGACCTGATCAACAACTTCAAGTAGCAGTTTGCAAGCAGCATGGAATTGGAGAAGCGGTCTAGTAATCTTTACAGGATTACTCAGAAGCCAGGCGAGACTCTCAGGGTATTTCTTGCTAGGTTCAACAAAGAGAAGGTTTCCATTCCCAGGTGTGACGTTGGAACAGCAGTGGAGGCATTCAGGCAGGGATTACTACCGAATAGTGATCTCTACATTGAACTCACTAAGCATCCATGTCATACCTTCGAAGAGGTTCAGGCCAAGACCCTTGCTTACATCAGGCTAGAGGTAAACAAAAGCTACAAAGTAGGAGCGCCCTGCGGTTCCAAAGAGTATGAGAAACTAAACATGAAGAGCAGTAACAAGGGAACCAGCTATAGATCACCCCCATATTCCAAACCTGATCGTCCAGAAGTCACCTGACATATGAACAACAAGGTAAGGTTAAACTTCACCCACCTATTTCTGAACATAACTTTAATGTTGATATTGCAGGTTTAATCCTGCGACTTAACAACATGGGATCAACAGTCGGATGGCCCAGGAAGTCAGAAAATCCTAATCCAAAGAAGGACCATACCAAATAGTGAGAGTTTCACATGGATATAGGGCATACAACGGAGGATTGTTTCACCCTCAGAAAAGAAGTAGCCTACTTGTTAAAGACTGGATATTTAAAGGACATGATCAAAACCAGGGGTAGAAATGAAGACCAGAGTAAAGGAGGCCGGGAGTAGAAGCAGGAGCCCAATCTTCCTCTGCCACCACCACTTTATGAGGTAAAATTCATAAATGGCGGATCGGAAATTTGTGGCCTGACTAGTTCAGCAGCAAAGAAGATAGCCAGGACTCCTTAGATGATGTCACCTTGCAAACCAGGAAACATACCACCTATCACCTTTGGTGATTGTGACCTGGTAGGGATCCCTGACCTTCATCACGATGGCCTGGTGATTTCCATGCAAATTGGAATAGCCACTATGAGAAGAATCTTGGTAGATGGAGGCAACTCGGTGAACTTGTTCATGCTCGACGTGCTCAAAGCAATAAAAATCAGTGAATATCAAATTACCAAGAAGTCCAGTGTCTTGGTAGGGTTCAGTGGAGAAACAAGGACCACATTGGGGGAAATTTACCTCCACACATATGCTGAGGGTGTTGCATCCTATGAAAGATTTGGAGTCTTGGATTGCTTGTCATCTTACAACGCAATCCTAGACAGACCCTGGATCCATAATTTCAAAGTTGTACCTTCAAACTATCATCAGTGCATCAAGATACCAACATATTGGGGGATAGCAACAATCAAAGGCGAGCACGAGACATCCCAGGAATGCTACACTGAGGCCTTAAAGCCTTCCAAGGCAGGTAAGTCCCTTGCATAGTAATTACCGTACCCTGTCAGGAGTAATTATGTAGCACCATCAAGTATGGAAACGGATCAGGTAATTCTCGACCCTGAGTAACCTGACAGGTACGTCATAGTTGGGTCTGATGCCCGAGATTCTGTCAGGCCTGAACTAGTAAAATTTCTTAAAAATAAATCTTCTTGGTTTGCTTGGTCACATTTTGATATGAATGGAATTAGTGCTGATATGATTACCTATAAACTTAATATTGACCCGTCCTTTAAGCATGTGCAGCAAAAAAGGAGAAAATTTGCACAAGAAAGAAATGCAATAATTAATGAAGAATTGGAAAAACTCCTAAATTTGGGTATGATCAGGGAATTAATGTACCCCGAATGGTTAGCTAACGTGGTTGTTATGCAGAAAAAGAACGATAAATGGAGAGTCTGTATTGACTATACTGACCTGAATAAAGCCTGTCCTAAAGATCCATCCCCCTTCTACATATTGATGCAATGATGGATGCAACAGCAGGCCACGAAATGCTAACATTTATGGATGCCTCTAGTGGATTCAACCAGATAAAGATGCACCCTGTTGATCGGGAGAGTACTGCATTCATTACTAACAAGGCATATATTGCTACACTGCCATGCCATTTGGTCTAAAGAATGCAGGGGCAACATACCAGCTCTTGGTTAACATGATGTTTAAAGATCAAATAGGGGACACCATCGAAGTCTATATAGATAACATGGTGGTAAAATCTAAAAACGTAGAGGACCATGTAAAGGATTTAGAGACAGTATTTCAAATCCTAGAAAAATACAATATGAAGCTGAACCCTGAAAAGTGCCATTTTGGAGTTTCTGCAGGAAATTTCCTGGGATATATGGTGACTAAAAGAGGCATAGAAGCTAGCCCTGAACAGATAAAGACCATACTAGAGTTACAGTCACCTAAGTCTGTCAAGGACATCCAGAAATTGACAGGTCGGTCCCTGCCCTGAACAAGTTTATATCTAAATCTTCTGAAAGGTGTAAAACATTTTACAACCTACTTAGAAAAAATAAACAGTGCCAATGAACACCTGAGCACGAGGTAGCCTTCCAAGATTTAAATTTATATGTATCATCTCCACCTTTACTGGCCAAGCCAGAAAAAGGAGAACCCTTCACTACTACGAAAACACGGAAAGCTGACGCCCATTTCTGACGGAAAAAAATTCCGTCAATTAAAACCGGGAAACTGACGGAATTCTGACGGAAAACTGACGGAATTTCCGTCATAATCCTTCAGAATTATTTGGCGCGTTGACCAAGTCAATGGCGCAAAAAAACAACTGACGGAAAATCCGTCAGAATTCCGTCAGTATGTAGGAATTCTAACGGATTATCCGTTAGACATTTGACGAAATTTACGTCAGATAATATCTGACGGATAATCCGTCAGAATTCCTACATACTGATGTTGGAGTAAGTGTCCTCAACAATAGTGCGATCACAACGATGATTTAAATATCATTGTTATAATCTCAATAAGAATACGTAAGGGATGATT
>VHZZ01016623.1:17922-34679 GCA_009801015.1 Silene noctiflora
ACCAACTGATAATAATACAAAAGTATACCCTTTGATCCTTTTAGAGATTTAAATGTTATTGCACTAACTGTATAGGACACCAGCCCCAACATCTGAAACTCTCTTATCCAACAACAAGAGACAACACAAGGAAGAAGTATTCATGTTGAACAAACGATTTCTAGACTTCCGTGACAACTTTAATAAAACGAATAAGATAGATCACACATCGTGTCTAAAGGAAATTGAGTCTTTGAAAGAACTTCTTATGCATGCTAAGGTAGTTTATGATAAATGGGAAGGAAGCACAAATGTTCTAAACTTTTTAACAGAACAATCCGACAACAACATGAAAATGGGTTTAGGACACGAGTGTTACAGCCGTAGAGACCACTCTAAATGCAAATCTACTCCTTCTGAATGTGACTTCAAAAAAAGGAAATATGTTGACTTACCTGAATATCTGATTTGTAATTACTGTGGTCATACGGATCATCTTCTTGAAAATTGTGTTAAACACATCAAAGACTTTGATAGAGGTATTAAGTTTTTCAAAGCTTCTGACATACCTATAGAAGATGAAACCACTTCCTCAATTGAATCAGATCATACTAAAGAAAGGAACAATGACTTTCGTTGGTTTTATGACATGGCATTTGATTTTGCTAAGAAGACAAATGAACCTAAAAGATATCAAAACCCTAAGCAACCCAAATATAGCAAAAGATCTCAACTAGAATGACCTAAAGAATCCCACGAATCAAGAATACCTCCCAGGCCAATATACCCTTATTATAGGAAGAAAATTTAGACAAGTTTGTGTTATAAAGGATATGGTGTTTAGAGTAACTAACTATAAAGGACCCAACTTAGCTTTAGTACTTAAAAATTGTATCTAATCCATCTTGTAGGTTGAAGTGATGGAAGAAAATTTATGGTACATTGACAGCGGATGCTCAAGGCACATGACTTGAGACGAGAATCTATTTCTTTCACTCAAACCCTTTGACGGAGGAAAGGTCATCTTTGGTGATAACAAAAAGGGAAAGGTGGTTGGTGGGTGGTAAAATTGGAATTTCCACTTCTCATGCACTTAGTGATGTCTATCATGTAAGTGGCCTCAAGCATAATCTACTCAGTATATCTCAGTTATGCGACAAAGGTAACAAGGTGGTTTTTTACTCTGATATTTGTCGTATCATAATTGAAGGGACGAGTAGTGTTATTCTTGAAGGTCATCGTAAAAGGAATGTATATATGGTTGATTTAAATGTTGTTCCTACTAACTCCTTCTCTTGTATGAAAGCTACTCTCGATGATCCTTGTTTGTGGCATAAACGGATTGATCACATAAGCTCACCAATCTTGAACAAACTCAAAAGATGGGACTTAGGGGACGGTCTTCCCAAAATCAAGTTTGATCAATAAAAATGTGTGACACATGTGCTCGTTGCAATTATGTCAAATCATCGCTCAAGTCTAAGAGAGTGATAAGTACAAATCAAGCTCTGGAACTGGTTAACATGGATTTATGTGGTCCTATGAAGGTATGAATTAGAGGCGGATCAAGGTATATCTTCGTTCTTGTGGATAACTACTCAAAGTTTGTATGACCAATATTTCTTCACTCTAAAGATGAGACTTTTGATGAGTTTGTATGTTTAATGAGACTTGTCCAAAATAAATATAAGTCAAATCTCGTCTCTATTCGTACGGATCATGGCAGCAAATTCGATAATCAAGCTTTTATTGAGTACTATAGAGTGAATGGTGTAGGACATACTTTTATGCACCACGAACTCCACAGCAAAACGGTGTTGTTAAACGTATGAATAGAATTCTATAAGATATGGCGCGTACAATGTTGTTGTCTAGAGGTCTACCTCGTAACTTCTGGGCTGAAGCCATTAGCACTTCTTGCTACATCCATAACCATGCCATGATTAGACCAATGCTAAAGAAAACTCCTTATAAGCTCCTTAGAGGTTGAAAGCCTAATATATCTTCTCTACGCTGTTTTGGGAGTAAATTCTTTGTCCATAACAATGGCAAAAATAGACTAAACAAATTCGACCCAAGGAGTGATGAGGCTATCTTCATCAGATATTCTGATCATAGTAAGGCATACAAGGTGTTTAACAAAATAATTCTTTGCATTGAAGAAAGCATTCATGTTATCTTTGATGAAGATAATGCGTTTGATAAGCCCTTGCAGGATGAGGAAGAAGATATGGATGAACTTGATTTCCGTCTTTCGAGACGATCCTCCAGATATGGAAGATGAGGAGAAGGAAATGGAAGGCACAAATGATGAACTAGATCCTAACTCAAATGACAAAGAGATGAGCACTTAAGTTATAGTTGATGATACTATAACTTCCTCTCAAGATAAAGACTCACCACCTAAAGTTATAGCTAATGAAGCTATAACACTGAATTAAAATCAGAGTAATGAATCCAGGGTTATACCTTATTCTACTATAACTCTAGGATCAGATTCAGAGGGAACAAGTCTTAATCTCGAGTCAAATGATGTTGCATGCTCGAGCTCAAATGATGGAGTGTCTAAAAAGTGGAAATACAAGGATTCTCATCCTATGGACAATATTCTTGGAAGTCTAAAGAGAGGTGTTCAAACCCAAAGGAACCTAGACAACTTCTGTTCATTTTACTCCTTCCTATCAACCATTGAACCCACCAACATCAAGGAAGCCCTTGGAGAACCAGATTGGATCATTGCAATGCAAGAGGAATTGCAACAGTTTGAAAGAACAAAGTTTGGCATTTACTTCCTAGATCCAAAAACAAATCTACCATTGGCACAAGATGGGTATTCAGAAATAAGTTGGACGACACTGAAGTTATTGTAAAAAACAAAGCTAGATTGGTTGTTCAAGGATACAACCAACAAGAAGGCATCGACTATGATGAGACGTTTGCTCCCGTTGCTCGACTTGAAGCTATCAAACTGTTAATTGCCTTCACAGCTCACAAAAGAATGAAGTTTTTTCAAATGGACGTTAAGACGTTATTTCTTAACGGATACCTCCAAGAGGAAGTTTTTGTAGAGCAGCCTCCCGGATTCTTAGATAGCAAGTTTCAAGACCATGTCTATAAATTAGACAAGGCTCTATATGGCTTGAAACAAGCTCCTAGGGCTTGGTATGACAGATTATCAAAATTCTTACCTGAAAGTGGTTTCAAAAGAGGACCTGTCGACAAAACCCTATTTCTAAAATTCGAGGACTCTGACTTATTAGTTGTTTAAATATACGTTGACGATATTATTTTTTGATCAACTAATAATAAGCTATGCAAATATTTCTCAGACTTAATGACATCAGAATTCAAGATGAGCATGATGGGGGAATTAAAATTCTTCCTTGGTCTACAGATTCAGCAAACTGAAGATGGAATTAAGATTCACCTGCAGAACTATATTAAAGAGTTAACCAGAAAATTCGGAATGGAAAACTCTCAATCCATGGCTACCCCAACGGTTACAGAGAAGAAGTTGACCAAAGATGAAGACGGTACGTCTATTGAGGAAACAACTTACCGAGGTATGATTGGTTCTTTGCTCTATTTAACTGGAAGTAGACCTGATATCATGTTTAGCGTATGCGTATGTGCACGTTTTCAATCATCTCCTAAAGAATCTTATATGACTGCGGTAAAGAAAATATTGAGATATTTAATTGGTACATCTAAATTATATCTATGGTATCATATGGATTGTAACTTTGATCTCATGGGATATTCAGGTGCAGACTATGTAGGTTGTTCACTAGATAGGAAAAGTACATTTGGCATTTGCTACGTTCGTTGGACCATGTGTTATATCGTGGGGATCAAAGAAACAAAATTCAATTTCCTTATCTACTGCTGAAACTGAGTACATTGCTGCCGCTTGGTATGTTCTCAATTGTTATGGCTTAAGCAACAATTATCTGACTATGGTATAGATGTTGGTTGTGTTTCTATTTTATGTAATAATATGAGTGCCATTATTATATCTAAAAACCCCGCACTACACTCGCGCTCTAAACATATAGAAATTAAACACCCCTTCTTACGAGACCAAGTTGAAAAGGGCAATATAAAGCTAGAATTTTGTAGTATGGAGAAACAATGGGCTGGCATTTTGACTAAGCCTTTAGCTAGAGAACGTTTTGAGACTATACGGTTGGAAATTGGTTTAATCGGTGGCGCCTAAGTTACTATAACTGTGTAATCTCTCTATGACTAACTAGTTTAACACAAGATTGTCTGATTGTGTCCATATATTTCGCTGCATGAATATTTTCGTTTATTATGATTATATTTGCCGAACAATATCCTATTTTCGTGTATGAATTTGTGTCCTATACAAACCGTTCCGTCTCAATATTTTATATCATAAAAATCTTGCACATATATTTTTATATCATATAGTACTTTACATATAAAACTTGCATGGTCTTCTGTAACACCCCCATAAACCACGATGCCTTACGAAGACCACCCTAACATACGGAAGTTCTACCATCTCGGTTGCCCGAAGTAAGTAGATCAAATATACCATAAGAGAATAGCATTTAAGTTTATAAAGTTTAAGGTCCATACAACTGAAAACTCCAAAACAAAAACTATAATTGTTCTAAAAACAACTATCAAAACTGTATCATAAAAATATAACAAAATGTCAAAGGAAAACTAGCTATCAAAACTAAGTGATGACTCCATCTTGTTGAGCCCCGCGAGCTATCCCAAAGCATACCTGCTAATCAACTGCTCACCATCCCTAAATGGATCACCATAGTTTGCAAACAATTAAACGGGTCAGTTACTGAATAATTAGATAAGACAATAACAACACAACATCACATTTCTCAAAACTCCACAACTCTCCAAACACCTGACTACACATCAAGTGTGTAGCCCTGCTAGATTACCCATCGCAACAGCTAATCTACTCCGCCGGTAGGGACCGCAGCCTTACCACCTAAGCCCCGTTCAACACCTTAGAGCGAATAACCCAATGATGATTAATGTGCACACCCCCTTGTGACGGGAACCACAAGGGGCAAACAAGGGCATGAAGCCATTCCCGAAAATGACTCCACTCAGCCGAGGGCGCACCTCGCGAACCATATACAAACAACAACAACAACAACAACCACAAAACTGATAAACATGCCAATACTAAGAAATACCATCATAATCACAGTCATACTCATATCACCACATCATCTTAACCAATTAAACAATAACTGAGTAGGGAAACTCTACCTGAGACGGAATCACACACTAGCGCAAGAAAGTCAGTATTCCTCTATGAACTCGGTAAGAGTAGGATGAATGGGAGGGTATTGCGGTTGACTTGATGAACCTCACCTTGTTGATAGGTCCAAGGCGGTGGTTGATGGAATGGAGGTAGCGCATTGTAGCGCAAGGTTGACTCGGTAGCCACTTGACGGTCCCTCCCAGGGGCGGATCCAGAAATAAAAAGTATGTAGGGCTTGGCCAAAGTCGGGGGTCGTTAGTCATGCGAAGTTGTCATGTAATGTTTCAGCCTTAACCAATAGTGAAACCTTTTTTTTTAAAGAATGATACAATATTGAAACTATCTTATAAGAATGTATATGAGTAAATATTATAAAATATACACTTGTATAAAATCTTTTACAATGCAATTCATATTTCTATTAATAATTACTATGTAATTACATTTGGTACTGCGACGAACAATTTAATTACACAAATTATAGAGTATGATTGTCTCATACTATGAGACGGTCCATGTTTATAAGAAAAATATCCATTTAATGACAGTAAATAAGTGCTTCTTTTTTATACAATGGGGTTGTCTCATAGTATAAGATCGTCTCACACATAACTATAGATTTAAATATAGAGTATGAAATGAAAATACATACAAGTGTTAAAAAGATGAAAATGTGTGGCATGTAAAGTTTTGGAAAAAAAAAAGATAAATGAGTTCAGGACATAAAAGTTTAAAAGAAACAAACAAAAATATAAGTTTAAAAGAAACAAACAAAAATATGCTCTAAGTAAGTTTTGAACCTGCATCATTGTCATCCTTAACAAGGACAAACTTTCATTCAGTTTGCTTTTACCAGCTACACTACTTTGCATGAGTGAGTTACTAGTAATCTAATTTATGTTATCTCTAAAAATAGGTTGCGTTGTAGCCCATATAGCCCAATAGACATCCGTCCCTGGTCCCCCCATAAGTGATTAGCGGGTCATTTGGTGGGTTTTTCTCCGCCTCAGTCTCGAGGAGGTAGTGGTCTTAGTTTTGTTTCACTTTCATTTTTTTGGCATTTTGGAGTAGGAGTGAATTCTTATCTTGGACTTGCCAATATTCTAAGTTTTCGGCCGGGTTTCACTTAATCCAAATGAGTGATTAGGAAAAGTAGTCTTTCGTAAGGTAAGTCTTCCCGGGCATATGACCTAGCCTAGACAAATCCAAGTTCTGGTTGACATTCTTAGCTATGCGGGTGATGACATGAAGACCCACTTTTTGACCTGTGGCATTTGATAGCTTGTTTAGGTGGAGAGCCAAATGGTGCCAAATGTTGATTTTGAAGGCGGTGGGTTTGGTGAACACGAAGGAGCCTAGGACCAAGTCTCATCCCGTAAAAAGACGATCCACCCCATAAACCGATGCCAAATCCTAATTTGGGAATTATGGCGTGAATTCGCCCCTCGTTTTAACCCCAGGTTGGTCAACAAGGCCCGAAATGGCCTTCCATAATCGGAAATAATGGAATCCCTCCAGCACCTTATGGGAAGGTGCATCGTCCAACCCGAAAATAAAACACAATTTGGAGAAGGGGATGGTGTAATCTTTATTCATAAGGCGGAAACTTAAAAATGCAACCATCCCCGATTGCCTATTCTTATCAACCCTTAAGGTGCTCAAAAACTCTCATGTGAGACGGGGGTATGTACGTTCTTGCAAGCTAAACATCCCCTTCATCCCGACACCTTTGAACACGACCTCGGTCTCCTTATCTAAACAAAGATTTTTCATGAAATGACGACAAATAAATCGAGCCGGGATGAGGGGACGTTGTTTGAAGAGTAAGAATTTACCTTTTAGGGACACGGTGACGAACTCTAGGCCCAGGATGTCGGGATCCGGTCCCATATCCGAGCTAGCCGCCACCACTATCTCGGCTTTCACCCTTGCAAGGTCACCCCTAGTCCTCTTAGAAGTCATTGTTGAGGAATGAGGAAGGTTGGTGGTGTGGGTGAGGGAGTTTGTGAAGGATTGATTGTGATTTAATTTGAGGGAGTTTGGGTGAAATTTGGAAGAGAAAATGATGTTAGAGAAAAGGAGATGTGGAAAAATTATGAAGGAAATGAAGTAGTTTCGTGGGTTTTGAACCCGTCAAATTGGCTCCTATCTTGCGGGGAACAACTATGGCATGGATATTGCGGGGAAAAAGCGTTTTCTTCAATTCAATGAGTTAGATGAATTTAGAATGAATGCTTATGAGAATGTCATGATTTACAAATAGCAGACCAACAAATGGTATGAATCCAAGATCACAAGGAAAGAGATAAGTGTGGGGGACAAGGTCCTACTGTTCAACTCAAGGTTTCAATTATTTCCCGGAAAATTGAAAGCCCGATGGTTAGGACCCATTAAAGTTGTGACCGTGTACCCTTATGGCTCATTTGAGTTGAAAAACAAGAAAGGTGAAATTTTCAAGGCAATAGACATCGAGTGAATTAATTCTATGAAGGGCAACAAATTGAAAGCAAAGGCGTAATGGAACTTGAACATCCCCCTGCCTTGGGAGATGAATGATTTCAATCTACAATCGATCAATGGTTTGGTGGAGTTCCTCAAGAACCACCAATTTGTAGATAGCACTTGCATTTAGATAGATCATGGGTACATTTGAATTCGTTACAACTTGTGTGAAAATGGATTTGGTGACGGGATGTCACGCCAAAGCGGCTCGGTATCATGTGGAACACGAGCAATACCTTCACTTGGCTAAACACCCGAGCTTGGGTGCTAGATGTGGATAAATGGCTTCCATAAGTTGTAGCATGACAAGCTTGAAGGATAACGAATCCGGAACACAAATAGTTTGCAATGTCCGCAAGAGATGATTAAGCGAATGAGAAATGTGTTTAGAAGGTCATTAGGTAATGTTTAGGGTTAAAATGAGGTTTAAGAAACTGATTAAACATATAAAAGAAACCCTCGGTCTAAAACAAAATTAAACCATCGACTTACTGCTGAACAGGCCTACCACTCGATCGAGTGGCACTCACTCGACCGAGTAACCAACACCCTCACTCGATTGAGTGAAAGCTCCTGGAACTTTTATGAAACTCATGACGACACAAGACATTCGACCGACCGAATATGCCTTACTCGACCGAGTGAAATACGGAGTATTACACAAAGGTTTTGAATTGTCAGCCTTCTCAAATTCATCCGACAATACCCTTGTCGTTTTCCCCCTCTACCGGTGCTAGTCTTCATAACCTTCCAAGGAGATGCCCTCAAGCTATCATCATACATCAACTCCCCTTCCCAATAAGGGCTCTCTTGCTCGCAATCTTTCTCCCAATGCCTCAACAACCTACATCCATAACAGTATGTAGGCAACCTCTCATATTTTACTACTTAAATTTCGTCAATCCCCCCTCCTTTCATACGAATATCAATGAATGGTTTTAGTGGTTTCCGTACATCATGTATTATTCTTACCTTACTCACCCTATCAAGTTGAGCATTTGGTCCCGACTCCATGCTTACATAACGTCCCAACTGATCCTAATTCTCCTCATATTTGTCTCGTTTGTTCAACCCAACACAGGTAAATCATATGTGCGACTCCATATCGGAACATGAAAAATAGGCACATCCGATAACTTACCATCATGATTTGGTTCGTTGAAGCATCACACGAATTTGTCGTAACGTCACAGTTGTTCTGCAAGAACCCTAACTTTATCCCTCTTCCACGTAAATTTGAAGATAAATATATTTTCTTTTGCGTCAATGATATTCCCGAACACCTCAGAGAATGATTCCATAATCGAATTATAGAATTAATGGAGGCCCTCGCATTAATTCCCCTACCCGCCCAGATTTTCCCTATCAGCTTTACGTATTCCGTGATCGTTGTAGTATCCTCGCCTCTTTCCCATTGAAAAGCATCGATCTCCAACAGTATCATCATTCACTTGAATTATGCCCTTGCGATTCCATGCTATTCCCACGCTCGTTTGTAGCCATATCGAAAGAGAGAACAAGAAAAAAAGGAACAATCCTACGTTGAAACGTAGGAGAAAGCCTCGAGCATTGGAATAGGTGAATCTTACTATAGATTAAAAAGTCAATCAAATTGAGTAATTTAAATTAAATCATTGCAATTCAATAGTCGGATAAGTTTATTATTGGCATATTATTTGTGGGACAAATCCTATTAAATGGACTATCGATTTTCTTCCAGTCTTTTGCTGAAGTTTAAGATTACATCGGATCCATATTCATGCAGGTCAAATAACCATTTTGTAAATTCGATTTTTTAAGGAGGTAGTACTCATCATTCTTTTCAGTGCAACTTATACTACTAACATGTTGGAAGCTCAAACCTCCTAACTTTGAAGCTAATCTTCTAGTTCTTCAAACAGTAAGTTCTGTTAGAAGAAATGGAGCAAACAGTAGCAATGCAGCATCAAAAGCAAATATTCTACATAAATTCAGCATGATATAAACTTGTCTCGGTTTGGGTGGATGTAACAATATCTTCTCATCACATACATAAGAAGCTTTTACAGATAAGTACTAGCAAACTGCTACAATGTCCGCATATCACATCTGTGAGTCAGCTGGTTTTCTATTAATGGTATGGTATCGAAATTCATATATATCAATGTAATATTTTGCAGTAACACTCCAGTCTCCATATGGAACATCATCATGGGGAACCAACTTACTAAAAGGACCCGATTGACCCGACCACTAACTACTGACTTAAAAACTACTCAAATTTACTCTTACTTGAAATGACTTGACAACAGTGCACCCGAAATGAATCGAACCCTTAATCACATACTGTTCTGATCAGAATGGCCCGGTCTGCTAGGTCTAGGACCATAAGAAGTTTCACCATGGGGCACCAGCTTCTTCGTGGAACTTAGGTTCCTGCTTATTAGCCTTCAGTTTCAAGGTCTCAATGACTGTATCATAATGCTCGAAAAACTTGCCAAAATCAGCTATCAAACCTTCAATTTCCCTGATCTCGTCTTTAGATTGAATAAACCTAAAATATGCTTCCATGTACTTTTGCCAACCAGCCTTGGACTCCAAAACCTTCACCTCAGAAGCAAGTAGAACATGAACCTTCTTCAATTTAGCAAGTATCATTTCCAACTTCTTTGTCTCACACTCACAGTGTGTACGTTCACGACATGCTTCTATATATCTGCTTCTATAGACAGCAGCATCTGATCTCACTGCAAGGTTTAGAAGGTGGTGTAGCCGAGAATTCAAAAGGCTGACATTCATACCGATATCTTCATAGTATGTCAACATCTTGCTCCACAGTGAAAAGTTGTCTAGGAAAGTAAATGGAGTGCTAGTCCTTAAGGCAATACCTATGCTAACCGTCTCAGAGATACTACTTTTGATATCAAAAACTTCAGGATTTTTCAGGCCTTTAAATAGATGGGCATGAAGAAATGCTTTTTGCGCACGACAAAGATCGTAATATTCTTGTAAAAGACGCTCAGGAAGAGGATCCTTCTGTAGTAACTCACTTATGACGGTGCTGAAGTCTTCGAACCCTTTGATGTTATTGAATTGAACCTTCACTTCAAAAGTATTATTGCGATTTTCATCAGGATCCCTTTTGTTGGACTTCTCTCTTGACAGACGCACTTCCCTTCTCTTCTTGGCTATCAGTTCATTGTCATCTGCATGTTACAAATTGGCAGCTGGGTTGATATATATCATAACTAAGTAAAAGAACAAGGTTTACACGGAAACAAATATTTTCTTTAGTATTGAGAAATGAAAGTTGGAAGATTATTTTGGGATGACTCAAAATGGAAATTACAAAGATTATTTGGGAATTGGGATGGAAGGAGTAAGAAAACTCATAAGGTGCCTTTCCTGGAACACAGTGTCTTGCTTTTTCATACAAGTTCAGGAGATGAGCAGGAAGTTTGACAACTGAGGAGCCTTTTTTTATACAATAAACCTGCATAGAGACATAGTTCAATTATGAATACTGTTTATAACAATTGTCAAGACCTACAAGGCTACAAGAGCATGGAATAGCAAGCTGTTTTAAGCCCAATGTATTTACACTAAATCAACCACTTTCAGAGTTTCCGTCAATGACACAAACCCAAAGAGAGAGCTAACTTGAGATATTATTCATACAAGTATTACCTTAAATCTGGTAGGCTCGACTAAATGAAAAACAGCAAGGTCCCCTTCCACCAGTTTTTGGTCAATGGCAAATCTTTTCCATCCACCACTAAGTCCAGTATGTCGCGGCAAGTATTTGGTTTCATAAAGTTCACCACTTTTGGTCTCCAGTGTTATCAACGTGTCCACTGTCGGCAGATACGTCCTACAAAAGGATTCTGGCATCCTCTGTGGTTCAAAACAACCCCAGGTTAACTCAAAATCTAGGTGTATTACTAAAATTCAAACCCTGAA
The DNA here is from genome assembly GCA_009801015.1 of Silene noctiflora. NCBI lineage: Eukaryota > Viridiplantae > Streptophyta > Magnoliopsida > Caryophyllales > Caryophyllaceae > Silene > Silene noctiflora. The sequence continues at coordinate 29,609 of VHZZ01016623.1, forward strand.
ATCCCAACACTAACCAGAAGAAAACCAATCGATGTATGTGACCTGAGCATTAACTTGACGAAAACCGGCTGCTCTAGGTTCGTCCCATTCCAAAGGCGGACCAATACTGATAACTTGATCTCATTATACCCAACTAAGCTGTTAATCAAAACTTATGCATCACTATTTGCAGGATATATATCATATAGACCCTTGGATTTAGCTCATATCATAAACATACATACTTACCTTTCAGGATTATGGTCCTCTCTGAAATCGAATTTTGTTAAGACCTGTCCAAGTTAACACTCACGACAGATCAGAAATTCAGAATACAACAATCACAGTACTACAGCCCACTCCACAGATACCAATACAACAGAGTAGGCCTTTCTTTACCCAAATTACAGTAGGAAAAAGATACTGTTTTATTGTTGAATGTTAGATAATTAAGAATTCATGAAAATTCTACAACCACCTGAGAGATATCCAAATACTTTTGAGCACCCAGCTTTAATTGCATTTCCTGCGAACAAACAAGGACACACTAAGCTTCATTAAGAAACTGTTTTCACTAAGAACAAATGTTTGCGATGTACATTACATCGTCAATGGCACAAAAACCATAAACTTTACGGAAACAGCCTCATTGTGTATTGTTAATACAACGGTAAAAGGCTGTATACATCTAACCCCCTTACCGTTTCATTCGTTAGAGCCCTTGAGGCGTTGGAGTAATGTTATTGACAAAAAGCTACAACCTTGAAATGAATTTCCTCATTTTCTGCAGTAACAGAAAGTAAAATAATTTTTGGAAACACCTATTTTTCATATTGGCAAGTTAAAAACAATGTATGTATGTAGGGTATACCGACATTGTTTAACAACGACAGTCAAACGAAGACAACTTAAATGAGATGACATGAGTAGCAACTAGCACGTATGCTCCATAGACTGTGCATTCATAAAGAGCTCCACAATACTCCGTAAACCTTATCAAACAGTGGCCGAGTTAGGATTTGTCGTTAATGGGGGGCGAACGTCTCTAATAATAGCCCCCTAGGTCCACCATTTAACACTTTTTCATCCTAATCTACATAAATTAAATGACAATAAAAGAAACAAGAAAAAGTATGGAAAATTGATAGACGCACCTCATCCGGCCCATAAATATTTTGTTTCCCCTGCTAAATAAACAATTAAATTAAATGGAAATGTAGATAATATATTATTATGGGAATTAATCCCAGGAAAATAAACAAAGAAATTACATCATTGTTCTTCTGCATGCTTCTACAGTTGTACCCTGCAAACTGCATATCAAAATACTTGTATTGTATTATTTTGTAAAACAAAACACACATTTCAAAAAATTAATTAAAAAAAAATGTATTTAGAGAGGAAGAAAGAGGGTAGAACCTGGAAATTGGGAGAATTTTGATGGGTGAAAAGGTAATTTACAAAAATGATGATTTTTGAACAACGCAAGGGTGAAGAGGGAGTAATAATGTCACCCTTGTATAATCTGTTATACAACTCTTGACTTACAAGCTATAACTAGTTTCGAAATCCGTGAAAAAATCACGGGTCTTATACAAGTTTCCCTCTCTTGGTTAATACTACCTGTATAAACACGAATTATTTGAAAACATGGCAAATGATAAAATGGGAGTAAATTATGAAAATTAAATATAATAACACGGTACTCCGTACTATGACTACGGTCAACCCTCTTTATTTGTTTTTCTATTAATCCTCGTTTGCTTTTCAAGGGTTAAAATTATCAAATTTTGAGCGATTTCGCGGTTTTATTTTAAATGGTTTTTTTATTCTAATTTTTTTAATTATGGTCTTTATATAATCAAAAAAAAAAAAAAAAAAAAAAAAAAAAAAAAAAAAAAAACTAAAATTAAGTATAAGAATGTCAATGCTTTAGTTACCTTTCAACTATATTGTATTGTGTATAAATTTAATTATCATAAATAAAAATGATAGAAATTAATGAATGTACAAATCCCGTGTGGAATAAAATTAAATGTGTTAAAGATGATGTGGAATAAAATTAAATGGGTTAAGGTAGCCTTTTAATTATATAGTATAGATTTGACTTACAAGTTGTAATTTCTTTGTTTTTATTTTGTTTTGTTTTGTTTTTATTTTTTTTACCTACTTTTGTCTTGAGGTTAAACATGCCTCGCCTCACCACACCCAGTTTGCGGACTATACGTATTACATCCGAGTGTATAAGAGTCTTTTTATCTATTAAAAAAAAACATAAAATATTGTAAACTAATCAGCCAATATCTAAGGATGACAGTTAGATACTTCCCACTTTCTGGAACATTTTCTTTTTTCCTCAATCTTTCTCCAAAAAATACAAAACAAATTCGGTTTTTAAGTAATCATCATCAATCATCAATGACAGAAGATTCAACAAATATAATGCAATTGGCATCCATGAATGACATGCATATGACGCAATCATCAACAAATGAAGAGGAAATTGAAGAAGAAGGCGTTAACCATAATTCTCCTATATTAGGTATATCATTTTGCTCGATTTTTGAAAGAACGAAGTATAATTTAGATCATTAGAGTATGTTCAATAAAAACATTATAATATTTGTTTTTGTTGTTGTTGCGGCTGATGTTGCTATTTTTGTTTTTGTAATACCGTTGACGATAATTATTATAGTTCTCGCTATTTTCACAATTTGGTAGTATAATAGTTGCGGTAGTTGTCTTTTGCTTGTAAGGAGTAAAAATTTCAGTATGCTCAGAAAGTATTTTACGCAACAATTATAGTGTTCGAAATCAGTTTGATCATCTACGAAAATGAATATTGGAGTTCTAGTAAATTTTGCGCAGCAGTTCAAAAAACATTGCTGCTCAGAAAATTCTTTAGGATGCTCATAAACTGTGGTGTATTTCTCATAAAGTCTGCTTGGTAAAATGCACGAGATTTTTCGTCAGATGCTCAAAAGGTTGAAATAATGCTCAAATTGTTTGAAACTCATAATTTGGCAACTAGTGCTCTAAAAGTTTGGAAGAATGCTCAAAATGTTTTTTATGATGCTCAGAAAGTTTGCTAGTCTGTTATATGGTTCAAAATTGGATTTGTTCTTTGTCTGTATTGATCATATAGTCTGCTTGGTAAGATGCACAAGAATTCTGGTCAAATGCTCAAAAGTTTGAAATAATGCTCAAATTTTTTTAAACTCATAATTTGGCAACCAGTGCTCTAAAAGTTTGGAAGAATACTCAAGATGTTTGTTTCGATGCTCAGAAAGTTTGCTAGCGTTATATCGTACAAAATTGGATTTGTTCTTTGTGTGTATTGCTCATATAGTATGCTTGGTAAGATGCACGAGATTTCTGGTCAAATGCTCAAATGGTTGAAATAATGCTCAAATTGTTTGAAACGCATAATTTGACAAGTAGTACTCTAAAAGTTAGGAAAAATGCTCAAGATGTTTGTTTCGATGCTCAGAAAGTTTGCTAGTCTGTTATATGGTTTAAAAATGGATTTGTTCTTTGTGTTTGATCATTGCTACTTTGATTTTCATCTGATAATTACTCTATTAACTAATTAGAAGTGATATTTTATTTTCATATTCTAACGGCGAGCGTGTATGGGTCGAGGTTAAGGAGTCTAAACTAATTGGACTTACATTTAATACTGAGGATGATGCTTATCGCGCATATTGTAGATATGCATATATTAAATGCTTTGGGGTTAGGAGATCTAATGAGAGGAAGAATCAGCAGGGTGTTGCTGCTTCAAAAGAATTTTGTTGTAACAAACAAGGTAATAAAGTGGAAAAGGGTAGTTTAGATAAGCAGTATACAAAGTTGAGCCGAAGACGTGGGTGTATGGCAATGGTCTTTTTTAAAATTGTGGATGGTAAATATACTTGTTCCCGACATGTGATGGTACACAACCACGAGTTCTGTCATCCTAGCGAAGTGCGTCATTTGAGATGTCACAGAAAGATAGATGCTAATGAGATTAAATACTTGGTGCATCTCCGAACTAGCGGTATTCGTCTAGCAGATGGTTTAAGGTCTTTGGTAAAAGAGGCTGGAGGGTCCAATGTGTGACACCCCGCTATTTAGGACAYTAAATAGTAATTTAAAAGGAGAAATACGCAGCGGAAATATGAGATTTTTAAAACTTTTTCTTAAATCTAGGAGCGGAGAGTCAATATCATACTCATACGCGGAAACAAGGTAAGTGAAATAGATAAGTTTACAAAACCGAAAACATAATAAACGTTGGAGAAAAATAATTAAATTATACAATAATAAGACCAGGGAAAAGATATCCCACGAATACAATAAAGTACGACGGGTAAGTCTAGCAACTAAAAACTAGGCCCAAGGTACTATGCTCGCTAGCCCACACGTCTTCCAACCCAAAATAAGCTTCCATGAACCTATCATTCATGTAAACATGAACGCCACAGTCAGTGGGGAGTAACTCAAGGTTCTCTCAGCCACAATACATCGAAATGAACATAATTAGGCACTTAAAACATACAAAGCATACATTATGATCATGGTCAATCTAAACATATGACAAGATCAATGGACTACAGCATGTGATATCAAGTCAAATTGACAAAGAACAAGGGTATGTGAAACATTCATATACGATAATCCAACCAAAATATCACATATGGAATCATTTTGATAAACCAATATAGATTGTCACACCACATGAGTATCAAGAGGCCAACATATAAAACATGTTAGTGAAAACCATAGCCATTACTTTGAAAATCTTTTAGCAAATAAGTACGGGACGTGGCTACTAACGTCACATGCGTACTTTGGCTTGCATCTCACCATAAATACGAATGGGAGCATCAATCCCAGCAATCTTATCGCAACTAAAGGCTTGTATCTCGCCTTTAGTGTCTGATAGGATCAAGGAAAACATGATTATGCGGGCGCCAGGCTAAGAGGTTACCTTTAAAACATGTCCAAGACACTGCGCATAATCCTACAAGTGTCCGAGACACCACAAACAGAGAACACGCGATCCTAAAGGAAATATTATCTAACTACACAACGCCATGCAAAGACCCTA
>VHZZ01016624.1:599-12632 GCA_009801015.1 Silene noctiflora
GTTCATGATAATAATATTAATATTTTATTATTACGAGCCATATAAATACAGGTATTACAATTATCACCCAAAGGGATAACCTTATCTTCTTGTATTTATCTTAAATAAATTAACAAAAGGTCATTTGACCCATAATATGGAAGGTTAAAAAAGTTTTTTAACTCAAGAACGATTTCAGTTATCCTAGCTAGGTGTAAAAACAAAGATAAGAGTAGATTATCTGGGAATAGAAAGATAAGAGTATGATTATTTGATGTTTTCTTCTAAATTTAGAAAATATCATATCAATTTGATTTCTTATTGAACAAAAAAGACTTCATTTTATTAAGGAAGTCTACCTATCTTGGATAAGATAACTACATGTTCACGAGGAAACTATTAATAACCATTATTTGAGCAAAATGAGTAGATATTTATTTAATTTTAGGAAGTAATTATTATTTAATTAGTTATGTGTAAGCGGTTCTACACAAATATAGTGAAAAACGGATTAAGTATAAGTGTATAACCAATAAACCAATTAGTGGAAAAATGGTACTCCCTCCGTTTTTTAATGATGTTCCTATTTGTTGAATATATGTGAAGAATATTTGAATAAAGTGGGAATATCATAAAGATATGAAGGGAGTAGTTACTAAGAGAATTTGTTTTATACTCCCTCTGTCCCGCTAATTTGTTTACCTTTCGTTTGGGCACAAAGACCGGGGAGGAGGACACCATTTGTTAGCGGTGTTAATGTATTATTGGGTGACAAGCGGACAATGAGTTATGTTGATGATTAAATTACCCATCATATATATTCCTAATATAAAAATGTATTTGTGTTATCGTTTTTGGGGTGATTTGTGTGAATGGGTATATATTTATTTGATTTTACGGAGTAACTATCATTATTGGGTGATTTGTGGGATTGAAATGAGGAAATGAAACAAAAAGTCAAAAACACAAATCCAAATTGTCCGTTTCATACACATGAATTATCATGTTTGTACCTATAAATAAATACCCCTCAACTTAGTTCCTTTTCTCCACATCTTTTGGTGAAAATGAAGAGTTCCAATTTTATAGCACTTTATTGTTTGTGTTTTTCATTACTTCTCCCTTTTGTTACGCCTACCATATTGTTTCAGGTAAGTCACATTCTATAACAAATTAGTTGCCTCCATGCCCCATGGATATATGATACGGTTTCATTCTATGTATACGATACGGTATATGATCTTTATTATACGAATTTTCATATATACGATACGAATTTATAATCTTATATGAAAGTTATTATTTATGATAAAAAAATCATTGTATACAACCAGGGTTTTAACTGGGAATCATGTAACAAGCAAGGAGGATTGTACAACTCCCTTAGGGACTCCATCAATGACTTGGCCAGAGCAAACATTACCCACGTCTGGCTACCTCCACCCTCTCACTCAGTCTCACCTCAAGGTATATTTCGTCTTCTGTGACACGGTTTTACTTAAATATAGTGTAATGCGGTTTTACATACGATGTTTCAGTAACTACAATCTCTACTCATTGCAGGGTATTTGCCAGGGAGATTGTATGATCTCGACGCCTCAAAATACGGGAAAAAAGCCGAATTGAAGGCCTTAATAGACGCCCTACACGCAAAGGGAATAAAAAGCGTAGCAGATATAGTGATAAACCATAGATGTGCAGACAAAAAGGATGGAAGAGGAATATACTGCATTTTTGAAGGAGGTAGTCCAGATAATCTCCTTGATTGGGGACCATGGTCTATCTGCAGGGATGACACTCAATACTCTGATGGTAGTGGTAACCTCGACTCTGGTGCAACTTATCCCGCTGCACCCGACATTGATCATCTTAATCCCACCATCCAAAAGGACCTCATTACTTGGATGAACTGGCTCAAATCCGATCTTGGTTTTGATGGCTGGAGGTTCAGTCTTTTTTTTCGTCTTTACTCGTACACGAAAATTTACTCGCCACCCTCTCATTTTTTACCTTTTATTAATCAAAGTAAACAAATGATTGATACGCCTCGAGTTAAGATTTATTTCATTGTTGTTATTGTCGTTGTAGGTTCGATTATGTCCGAGGATACGCTGCAAACATAACCAAGACATACATAGAGAAAACCAGTCCAGAATTCATGGTGGGAGAGTATTGGGATCATCCTGTAACCTACGAAGGAGACGGAAAGCCGACTAAAAATCAAGACGGACCTAGAAATGTGCTAGCAGGCTGGGTTGAGGCAGCAGGAGGAGGAGTGGCTAGTTTGTTTGATTTTACAACAAAGGGAGTACTTCAAGTAGCAGTGGAAGGAGAATGGTGGAGAATGAAGGATGATAATGGAAAACCAATTGGATTAATTGGGGTTATGCCTCAAAATGCTGTTACTTTTATCGATAATCATGATACTGGTTCGACTCAAAAATTATGGGTTTTCCCGTCTCATAAAATCTTGCTTGGTTATGCTTATATTCTTACTCATCCCGGCGTTCCTTCAATTGTGAGTATTTTCATCATATCCTCTTTTTCTGTTTTACACAAGTTCTATACGGAGTATACAAGTGTTGATTCTCCATCCGTATTGTTATATAGGCCGATCGACCATTTCAATAACAATAATAAGTCGAAAACGTAAAAAAAATTGCTCCCTACTCCCTAGTTATTGTCTCACTTTCGCTTTATTTTTTCTGTTTTTGTTATTTTACAATCACCTTTTCCATTTTCGGTTGCAGTTCTATGATCATTTCCTAGACGGAGGAATAAAAGAAGAAATCATAAAAATGACAACAGTAAGGGCAAGGAATGGCATTCATGCATCAAGTAGTGTGAACGTAATGGCGTCCGATGCAGACTTATACGTAGCAATGATTGACGAAAAGATAATTGTGAAAATTGGGTCAAAAACTGATATGGGCAATCTTCTTCCATCAAACTTCAAATTAGCTACATCTGGAAACGATTACGCTGTCTGGGAAAAGCAAGCCTAAAACAAGCTTATCTATGGACTTTACAAGGTCTTTTATCGTTTTCTTTTTTTTTTTAAATGAAACGAATGTTACGAACTCGTCAAGTAAAAAAAATGTATACAAATGTATGCATTTAATGTTTTCGTATAAGGTATGAATATCAAATGTATTTTGAATTTGATAAAATATAATAAAAATATGGTAAATTTATCAATGGCAATTCAAGATCCAACCACCATTATTTTTCGAGCCAATTCTTTTTTAAACAGAAAAATGACAGCAACTCCACAACAGTCCTTTCATTCATTCAACCCTTGAACCTTACCTGCTCCAACATTTACCCATCCGCTCTCTTCCAACCAGTTTTCCTCAGGCCGACCGCCTCTGCTTCACTAGCCTGCCGTCAGCTGTCACCGACCTGTCATGTAACTTGGCATACCAACAAACACGAAATTGATGATGTTGGGATCAACATTTATCTCTACAACAATTAAAGAGTAAAATCCTCACAGATTACTGCAAACTTTGCATAGGCGAGCTATTGATCTTTAATAAGAGTAAAAAGGGTAAAATGGGCCTTCAGTGGATTAACTATTGAGATTTGAGAATATACATGGATCACAAGTACCCAGGTTACACAGGTAACAGATGAAAGAAAACTTTCCTGGTCGCTCATAAAAAAATGGCATCTTGATCTCCTTCACCACAGCTTTTGTGTTGCTGCACTCCAATAAGCTGGATTTTTCGCGCACATTAGAAGCAGGCATGCAACTCCTCCAATACAAGCTCACAGGTAAAATATGCTAGTAGCATGATTGGGAAAGCAATAATTTACAGAACATATATATCAGAATTGAAGTATTATAAGGAATTTTGAAAGATCATAAAAAATCACAGAAATATATTTAGTAGTGTAAGATATAGGTCCCAGGTCAAGAAGATTGATCAGTCGGTTGATTCTTGGAACTCTTAGCAATTGCAGGAGTCACAGTTGTGGCCAAAGTATCACAGCACGACAGGACATTCCGCTGCAAACAGAGAAAAAAATGGCGTAATCACATTTGACGTAGTCAAATTACATTTTCATTTACAATAGAACTGAAGATTCACTACTCTTTCACTTGGAGGAGTACGATGGATTACAGCGAAACTGCTCACTAAAAATGATTTTTTATTTATGAAAGTAGTAGCAACACAATTTGCATAAAAGTCATCCGAAAACAGCTATCTTTTAGGAGTTCTTAACTTCTTATAACTGAAGTAGCGGTCAATAGGCGCAATTTGTACAATAGGTTATCCGGAAACAACCTATATGTGTTTATAACACAAAATGGATGGTTGGCTTGCCAGTCGCAACAAAATTCTGGTAACAGCTTGTGTTGCAGTAAGTTCTTAAATTATCAAGTAACCATCAATAACCGCAATCTGTATCATTGGGTATCCAGAATCAACAAAAGAGGAAGCTTGTGTACGCCAACTGTCCACCTTACCGCAAAGAGGTTGGAGACTAGGAGTGTATGGGTAAAGTTATTGTAGTACTCACAGTCGCACAACTATGAAGTAAAGTTTCCGTGGCATGACAGCACATACTTAAAGTTCAATCAGGTTTTAACCCCAGTAGGCATACATAATTTGAACTATGCTCTCTTATCCGAAACTCTTGGCTGGACATTTCCTAATAGATAACAGGCACTTACTTTAGTGATTTGCATTGAGGTTTCAAACTTCTTATTACTGCATTTGAAAGAGAAAGAGAAGAGAGAAAACAACAGCAAACATTCAATAAAACGGAAAATGGTTATCACTAATAGATTATGGAGCTTCTTCACTAAATAAGAGTACAGCAATTAGCACATTGTGCTAACAGTTGACCAAATTATCTTATGGTGAGATAAGATGAGAAAGGTCAGTACTTACAACTTCATCGAAATCGGAGCTGGACAAGTTGACCGTGAGGTTCTGCATCAGTAACATCACCTGCAGATTTGGATAGACATTATCTTGTACAGTTCAGAGGGAAGAAAGCAGAAATAAAGTCATGCAAGATGAGGTATTGAGTATGATTTAAGAGATAGCATGAAGGGTCGATGTCAGCATTTTCTTTTGAGAGTAATTAGATTATATGGAGTACTATAATTTTCTCATTTAAGCGGGTTATGTCCAACTCAGCCTTAGGAGAATAATAGAAAGAATGCCTTGAGATCTAAGAAATGAGCGATGAGGCAGACATGAGGGCTAGGCGCTAGGGATATTTTCGCTGTCACGGATTACCACGCTCTGGTAGAAAACAAAAATCCAAGTGTTTGTCTGAAAGAGACGGCTGCAGGGAACTAGGAATTAATTATGAACTAATTCCCCAAAGCATCTAATAAATAAGCAAATCTGACAGACTTACAATGGCAAGATCTTTTGGTTTCTGTCTGAACTTACAATGACTAAAGTGCATTTCTCTGATAGTTTTGCGCCTCACCCAAGAGTTACAAGGTTCTCATAGGTAGATAGGTTAGCTTATCACATAATAGAATGAAAAATCAGCATCTTACCCATTGTTTGAATGGGGAAATTCAGAGGAGAGGGATGGGAACAATTACCCCATGTTTCGAAAGCAATTGAGTGAAGGGATTTGGAGGGAAAACAAGGCTCCATTCCCCATCCCCTCCCCTCCTCCTTAGTATCCAAACAGTGAAACACTGAATTGGATTCGTATATGTGTATAAGTGTATTAAACACTTAAATGATCGAGCACTCATAGTTTTGTATGCTCTATCCGCAAAGCTAATGAATCTCGTGATGCATAGATAATGGCACAACTTGATACTTACAGTTTCGAAATTGATGGGATCCATTTCTTTGAGCTTCTGTACATGCCCCTTTGTATCTGGGTCAAAAACGCTACCTATGAAACCATAAACCTCTGCAAAATCTGGTAAACCTAAAATCATACATGAGCACCCAATAAGAAAAAATAAATTAGAATGAAAACATGAAGTTGTCAAAAATGTCAAATTAAGGTTTAAATACTACTATGCAAATCAATTATAAGCAAGGGAAAACTGATGAAATTCAATTCTGAGTCCAAGATACTCTTCTACTGTTGACAATTCATCAAGGGTGAAATATGCATGAAAATATTGTGTTAGCACATGATCTTATAAAGCAGTGTGGGATAACTAATGTGTCACCTTGAGTTATCATTAAAGTTAGATACTTGAAGCGCATTTGACTCAATTAACTGAAATTTTGTAAATTGATCTTGCAGGATTATAATTTCCTTCTTGCGTTATTGGATTTTTACTTGCGTCTCCTCAGCCTCCTACACCTCTTCTCAAAGCAGATTATATCGGAATAGAGCATTTTATGTTAATGGATTAATGACCTGCTAATTTGCTATTAAAGAAACAGTTCATAAAAAATGGATTCCCTTGGTAAAGCAGTAAAGCCATTTCATTACATATTTTAGATTTTACCTAACATATTTTGGAAATGTAGTGAAGTACCTTCGATGGAGGGAGCAGTCGGAGCACTATATAGACCGAAATGGCAAAATACAATTAGAAATGTGAAAAGTACGGATTCTTGGATTTGGAAGGCCTAACAGTTTTGAAATGAGTTGGTAGTCGAGGGCTCTTCTAAATTAGTTAGTTACTAGTTAAGGGCTCTGCTAAATTGACTAGTGAATATTACACACCAGGAAGATGAGGACAGAGGTGGATGGAGTGGTTGGTCAAACAGCTAAACAAACATTTTATTCAGACTATGCTGCAAAAAGCTACTCTGGTGGCTTCAATTTATGAGCAATGAAGGGAACGCAATGATTGTTATCTTTATCAATTGAGCGGCAAGCACTGGTAAAATTGTTCGAACATTCAGTTCACTTTAACTTGCAGGATGTATAATACTGTGTCCTGGTCCAGTTTTGAGGTTCATTGGCTAGGGGTGTGGCTTGTTTTAGGTGATATCTGTTGTGATTTCTGTGGATTTTCCATGTAGGGGCTTTGTGCTCTAAGACATATCTTGCAGCAAAACCCAAATAACTGAAAATCCAGAAATACACTTCACCAAGATCACACACTATGAACAACAACAGATCTCTGAAAATCCAGAAATACATCTCATTAATAGAACTCACTTAGTAGCAATTAGCAAAATGCATGAACAAATGAAGGACAAATGGACAGAACAGTAACTAAAGAAAGCAAAGTCATTTTAGACTTACCATGAAGTACAGAGCTTTTTTCTTGGTTTGGTAGGTCAGAAGCTGGTAGTGATCCCCCTAAACTTCCCATTGCACTTAAAGTGTTACTGGTAATTCTCGGAAAGCCCTGTGCTCCGGGAGTAACTGAATCAAAATTTATAAAGAACATTTAAAGGGGAATTGATTCTTGAATATTAAATATTACTACTTCCATCCTAAAATTATTGTCCTCCTTTGAGTTTGATGAGCAACCAATGTCAACTTTGACCATAAATTCTTCCAAATCTATGTAGAGTTGCCAAGTAAAATATCCTGCTTGATTTCTAAAACATTTTAACATTATCATTTATTTTAAAAATAATTGTACCTAATGCGTATTGTGATAACTGAGAACATTGGTTCAAGTCGACATCGTCTGACCACCAAAGTCAGAAAGGAACAATGTAAATAGGACGGAGGGAGTAGTAACACTTCTAGAATTTTTCCTCGCCTATCCTTGTTTTTTAAGGTCTCTCCAAATTAAGAACAATGTATACAAGAGAAGAGGCTTACCTTCAGTCATATTTAGATTATATTCATCATGAGAAGGAGCGATTCCACTTGTTGCTTGGTCCATAGCAACTGAACCATCATACCAGGCAGGATATCCAGGTGCAATAGGATTGAAGGAAGCAGAAAATGGCATTGCTGCTTGTGATGGTACCAACACTGCAGAATCAACATTACTATGTGGGTACAGAATTCGGCAACAATCATTTAACAAATTGTCTAAATTAAACACTTGCAATGACTTGGACATACAAGTGTTAGGTGACTTCTGTGGATAAGGATGAGCTGCCTTGCGCTTCGGGCGTGGTGGTGGCACATGAGCTGATGTACCATTCTTTTGTACTTTCAGAAAGTATTTCTGAGCATGGCTGCGTATCTGCAGTACCAAAATAAAGAAATCTCAAATCAGCCACTTGACATGGTAAAGTTACTAAAAGTTTGCATACAAACAAAATACAGAACATGTGGGTTTTACAATGTAAGGTTCTGTGACAAAATGATTCCAATTAGAGAGGAAACAAAGTTCACATATGAATTCATATGGCAGAATCACAAAAATTACTTATGTGGAGTACATCAATTTATGAAGATACAGTTAGTAGACGAAGCAAACTGAAGTTTACAATTTAAACATCACGGAAACGAAATAAGAAGTGGTCAAAGCCTAAATAAAGATAGGAAATATCCAATTCATTCAGGTATTTGGATGACAATTAAGCTAAAACTGGTGCAGAACATGCAGGAAATAAAGTTCACTAATGAGAAATCACAATGCTTCATGCCTTAAGAACATGAAGTTCCACATAATTCATCTGAGTCAACCCCGAAGGCCTGATTCATTTTTCTATTGAGACTTCGTTGTTGTTGCAAGTACAAAAAGGGACGATCCATCATCATCATCATCATCATTAATATGTACACAACTTGTGGTATCCTTATATTACAGTTAAATTTATTGGCTTCCAATCACACAAGCTTCTGCCTATACTTTAAAAAAAACTTTACGAATGATTGAAAAAACAATTAAGGGTAAAACGAACATGTCATCAAGCAAGCAGGTGAGAGAGAATGTGATAACACAATAAGAAATAACGGAGACCTGAATCACAGTTTTTGAACCGACAAAATCTTCAATTTTCTTCCAGTCACGATCAAACCTAATCAATCCAGAAAGACATGAAATAGTTATAATAAGACGCTGGAAAACATGAATGGAGGTCAAAACCCAAAAAAAACAATTCATAACAAGTAAGGACTACCTATAGAATAACTATTACTCTATTAGCCTATATCACTCAGGCTTGTGGTTTCGTAGCAGACACGGTATCAGAGTATCCGACGCATTATTTCGAAACTTCGACAATACAAGGACATGGTCAAATAAGTGCCATTGACTAACTTATAGACATGGACACGCTATTAGCCTATATCACTAAGGGCTTGTTTGGATAGCAAAGTAGGAGGGAAAGGGAGGGGAGGGGGATAAAGGGAAAGGAAAGGGAGGGAGAATAGGAAGTGGTTGTTTAGATACATTTTCCCTCCAAATTTTTCCTATGTTGGAGAGATTTTGATTAGCCTTGGAGAAAGGAAAATGAATCCCTCCAAATCTCTCCCCCTCCATTTCTTTTTACCAATATTTCTTATCCAAAAGAAAGATTTTAAATCTCTTACTCCCCCTCCCTTTCCTTTCTCTCCAAATCTCTCAATCCAAACACACCCTAAAATATACTCCCTCCTGTTCATAGTGGTCTTCCAATACTGCTTGGAAACAACTCTTAAGAAAAAGAGTAAACAATTGATATGCACCTTATAAATGGAAAACGCTGTTGAAAAGTCTTAACATATTTAATATTAAAACAGGAAAGTGGGAAGAACACCCAAGAAAGAGAGAACACTAAGAATAGGAGGGAGTAACATTTTTATTGAGGTTACAATAACTTACATACTACTGTAGATTTGTTTTCTTTTCTGAGAAGTGTAACATTATAAAGATGGAAAAAGTCAAAGTATACTAAAGTATTACTTCTGCACAACGAGTAAGGAATGTAAATGGGAGTAAGTCATTGAGTGGTGACTTTCACTATTTCACAACATTGAATTTTAGCCACACAAAACATGTTAAAAATGGAAATGAAACAAATCTAAGAATAGGCAAAAGGTTGAATATGGCAATTCCTAAGATTTCGAGTGAGTACAATTAATGTGCAGTTGTGTTAATGTTAATGTTAACGTCTAATAGAGCCTTTTAAATAAAAACTGATCCAATAACGGACAAAGATCCTCTCAATTTCTTCTCTCCATAGTAAAAAATTGAAGCCTCTGTTTATGAAGCAAAATTAAATCCCCATTCTTCGATTCTGAACCATCCTATCAAATTAGAACCCTCTGTTTCTTCCCAGACAAAATCAAATATCAGATGCTTAGCCATATCACGTGTCGTCTTAGTTTAAGGAGCAAGGCAAACTAAAAGCGTGTAGTAATGCGCCTGGGTGTGCCTTACTAATTGCGCCTCGTGCATGTAACGCACTGCAGGCACCTCAGCGCAAATTGTGGCTAGGTGCACGATTTATTAAAAATAAGCATGTTGTGTCATGTCAACACACAACAGCGTGGACAAGTGTTATGTCGGAGTAACTATGCTATTAGCCAGAAGACTAGTATCAACCTAGAACGTCGACGTTTGTGGGCTTCCTTCCCACAGACTAATAAAGGTAGACTATACCCTCCATTATCTTACAGTCAAGCTATATTCCTTCCAAAATTCAGAAGGCCTTAAACTACGCGTCACTTTAGAGCAATTGAGTGGAATGGAGGGAGTACCATACAAGTAAAATGTTCTTGCCATCATAAAGAAAGTTGTTCGTCTTTGTACTTGCCAACATGATGAATTGAATGATAGTGTTAAGCCATATGATCTGAGCACAGACATTATTTGACAACTAAAATCACATGAAGTTCGGAAATCACCAACTAAAATCCAAGGTAATCAAGCTCATAATCTTGTGGTCTCAAACAACACAAGCGCATAACCCTTTTCTTCCAACACTTAAGACGAAACTAATCTTAATCATGGCTCCGCCACCCCCACCATTAACCATTGAACCCGTCATAAAATTGAGAAGAGTTGACCAAGCCACCATTCACCCTTACCCTTCACCGGCCAACAATTCCCACGAATACAAGAGACCCAGTGGCGGAACTAGAGGGCTACCAGGACAATTCCCCATGTAATGAAAATGTTGAAACTTTTAGTTAAAATTTCCGTGTTTATCTAGTTTACGTTACTCCGTTAATAGTTCATCGAAATATAAATAACTAAGCCATGAATACACAGAAATATATACTCCCTCCGTCAGAGTCACTTGTTTACCTTTTAAGTAGATCATTTGTCCATATTGCCATTGAATGACAAGTGGACATTAGACTATATAGATGATCAAATTAGTCTTTAAAAATATTCTAATATAGAAAGGTAAACAAATACGGAGTAGATAAGATACTAAAATATGGAATAGGTAAACAAATGAGCGGGATACCGAATAAAATAGAGAGTAATTGAAGTGACATACAATTGGAGAGCTTCGAGAAACTTATCGTGCTCTTCATCCGTCCAACTCTCACGCGACTTAGTAATCGTATATGGCTTCCTCACTTTCTTCCCTGACGCCGTCGTTGCCGGCGAATTAGTTTGACCGGTGTTCATCTCCGATACATAAACTTAAATTAGGGTTCTTACGATTTTGGGGGAAAAGAATTATGCTCAAATTAAAGTTGACTCAAGTTTACGATTGGGTGAGGCAATTGGGCGGCGGGTCCTCAGGAACTTGTGGCCGGTAATACTTGAGTGTTGGGTGCCTAAACCCTCTTATACTAGAATTTGTGTAAAATCGATTTCAAAAACCGGTTTATAAAAGTTTGTTGAGCTCAAATTTACATGTGTTTTAGAATTGAGTAAGAGGAAATTGGCGGGGGGCTGAGGAACTTGTGGCCGGAAATACATTTGAGAAAGTGGGGTCCTCACAAATATTTAATTTCTATTTTTGGTGTATTTCCAGTAGTAAATGTCGTGTTGTGTATTTTTGTCGGGAAGTTGAATGCTCAAGGATTGTGAGCCATACAAATGTGGAAAGGCTGAAATCTTACTTTTTATCAATGGATTTGGTCAAAAAGGCTACTCATATACGAGGTGTATGAAATTTTCATACACGACCAATCAAAATCCGCCACGTGACAAACTCAAGTGAATTTCTTATGGTTAAGCAAGGGGTATTTTAGTAATTTGACATATGTGGTTAATAGGTTAACTACATGTAGTTAACATTATTT
>VHZZ01016631.1:10869-24259 GCA_009801015.1 Silene noctiflora
GTCGTGTCTTACAGTAGTTTGGATTTTGAGACTTTGTTTTCAGTTGTATTTTGTTAGACAGTTTGTTAAACGATGTAATCATTTAATTTATGATTTTTAAGTTGTTTCTTTATTGTCTTATGATTATCATTTCCTCGGGAAACCGAGATGGTAGAATCTCTATGCCTAAGGTGGCCTTGGTAAGGCACTTTGGAGTATGGGGGTGTTACATACACGGGAAGTCGTATCTGCGAAGTAATCCTCAGAACTGGGAAGTATTTCGGTTTCTTCAAGTACCCTCAAAGAGAAAACACGTTTGTGCCAAAGCCACCCGTACCAAAAGGAGTAACATTTGGGCTTGGATCATGGATATGAGCCGACTGAAAAGGACCTCTCAAAAGAGAAGAAAAAATTGATCGAAAATCGAGAAAAAGAGATGGAACCATATCTTCTGACACTAAACGGATACTTTGTAAGAGCCGGTGAAACCGAGCCCTATCTAAACTTTCTTGAGCCTATCTATGACTGGGGGAAGAAGTAAATTGTTTCTGGAATTGAAATATTTCAAGATTGCTATTACATTTCCGACAACGTGCTCACAATAATGCCAGAGAAGACCCTATCGGCCCCAATCGAAGATAATAAAGCTCTGGGCCTTCTCTTTGGAGAGGAAAGGAAGAAAGAGGTACCAAACGAAGATTTGGTAGGTATGATCTTAAGGAGTGAAAGGTTCGACCCATTTATCCTCATCACCGAGGCAGATCCTCAGAGGAATACTTCGAGATGGAGGAAAACGGCGAAATAGACTAACAACTGAGGACTTCTCTTCAAAATGACTACAGGAGAAGGAGAGATGCTCGAGTTTGATTCTGAGTCTGAGTCTAAGTATGAGTCCGAGTCTGATGAAAATCCTAGGATCGAGTCTAAGGAGTCAGGTGTCGAAGCCACCCCCACCCCAATCTTTCTTTTTAATATACCCCCTCCTAGTTCTAGTATTCTAGGGCCTGTCTCGGATACCTCTATTATTCCGCCACTAACCTCTGACCAGTTGGCCCAAATGTTAGCGCATTTCGTGCAGTTTCAAATTAATAATAAAATGAGCCAGTTTTCTTACAACTCGTTTTATTTACATTGCAATTTAATTTTTGAAAATAACTGTTTTAATAATGACATTTAATATGAGACTGATAGCGAACCAATTGAAAATGATGAGGAGTTGGAACCACCTTCCCAGTTAGTATGAGGATTGGCGGAGTATGATCAAAGGAGTTCGATAATAGAAGATACCGAAACCATCAACGTCGGAACCATCTTAGAACCACAGGAGCTTAAGATAGGAACGACCTTAGATCCCGCAGAGAAGCAGGGGTTCATTGATCTGTTAAATGAATTCAAAGATGTGTTTCCATGGTCTTACAAAGATATGCCAGGTATTGATAGAGAAATTGCGGAGCCCAAGATTCTGATCAAACCAGGGTTTAAACCAGTAAAGCAGAAGCTACGCAGAATGCGAACAGAATGGTCTTTAAAGGTGAAGGAAGAGATCGATAAACATTTCAAAGTTGGGTTCATTAAAGTGTCCGAGTACTCAGAATGGGTAGCTAACGTAGTACCAGTACCAAAGAAGGATGGAAAGGTCCGAGTATGCGTAGATTTTTTTGACCTGAATAAGGCATGTCCGAAGGACGACTTTTCATTAACTCACATTGATATCTTGGTTGACAATACTGCAAATCATGCCTTACTATCTTTCATGGACGGATATATCAGTTACATTCAAATAAAATGGCCGAGGTAGATATGATTAAAACAACATTTACAACGCAGTGGGGAACCTATTTCTATATAGTGATGTCGTTTAGTTTAATAAATGTCGGGGCAACATACCAAAGAACAACGATGACGTTGTTATTTGATATGATGCATAAAGAAGTATAGGTGTATGTCGATGACATGATTGTGATATCAAAGGAACATAGTGGCCATTTCAGGGCATTACGAATGTTCTTTGAAAGATTACGGAAGTATAATTTGAGACTAAATCCACAGAAGTGCGCGTTTGGGGTTACCTCTGGCATGCTTTTGGGTCACATCGTTAGCCACCGTGGCATCGAAGTAGACCCATCAAAGATTAAAGACATCATGGAAATTCCCCATCCCGAGACTCGTAAATAAATTCGAGGTTTCCTAGGTCGAGTGCAATACATAGGCCGTTTTATCGCAAGACTGACAATGATATGCGAGCTGATCTTTAAGAAATTGAAGGCTGGAGAACATGAAATGTGGGACGACCAAAGTCAAGCTGCATTTGATAAAATCAAAGAAATTTTATCCTCTCCACCCGTTCTAAGCTCACCAGTGCGCGGGCTACCATTGTCACTATATTTCGTTGTTACGGATACCTCGATGGGAGCCATGTTGGCTCAAACAGTTGACACAGAAGAAAGAGATATTTACTACATACATCAGTAAAAAGTTCTTAGAGTATGAAGTAAATTACACACCTCTCAAGAAGACATGCTTGGCTCTAGTCTAGGCCACAAAGAAGTTGAGACACTACATGCTCAGTTACAGTGTGACAGTCTATTCAAAGATGAATCCAATCAAATACATGTTTGAAAAACCGGTCTTAAATGGAAGAATGTCTAGATGGACTCTCATGTTATCATAGGTCGATCTCAAGTATGTACAACTTAAAGTAATCAAGGGAAGAGCCGTGGCTGATTTCTTGGCCGACAATCCAATTGATGAAGACGGAATAGTCGACACTTGGTCGTTCCCGGACGAAGATATCGTTCATATTGAGAATGACATATGGGATTTGTATTTCGATGGAGCATCCAATTACATGGGTTACGGAGTAGGAGTACTTCCCATTTCACCAAAAGGCAAGTATATCCCAGTTTCGGTCAAGCTGGATTTTAATGTCACGAATAACGCTGCTGAGTTGAAGCATGCTTACTCGGTCTTCGCAGTGCCTTTGATTTAGGCGTAAGAAAGCTATTAGTGCACAGAGATTCATCCTTACTAATCAACCAAGTATCCTGGTCGTGGAAAGTGAAGAGTAAAAGTCTGGCCCAATATCAAGCAAAGATAGAAGAGTTTAAAGCTCTCTTCAAGAATGTTAAGTATGTCCACTTCCCAAGGGATGAAACCACTTTGCAGATGCTCTATCTAAACTAGCTTCCCTAACAAATATTCCACATCACATAGACAGTATGCCGATATGTCTCGAACGAAGATAGTCACCTACCTATGTCAACACAATAGCTGATATCGAGGAAAATGAAGTAGAACCTTGGTACACAGCTATCTCGAAATACAAAGACATAGGAGAATATGCTCCCAACCTGGACACACATAGAAAGCGTGCTTTAAGGATGTTGGCTGCCCAGTTCATCAAGACAGATAACGGGAAATTATACAAGAAGACAGCGCAAGGGTTCTTGTTACGAAGTATCGACAAACCAATCGCAAATAAGGTTATGGAAGAAGTCCATGGCAGTGAGTGTGGGCCATACATGAATGCCCACATGTTAGTCAGAAAGATCATGAGGCTTGGCTATTATTGGACCACGATGGAGACAGATTGTCGAAAGTACATAAGGCATTGTCATAAATTCAAAATCTTTGTAAATGTCCAATATGTACCCGCCATCAATGTTATACACCATAACGTCACCCTTTCCATACTCAACTTGGGGAATCGACATCATTGGAAAATTAAACCCATCTGGAACTAGGAGACACTGGTTCATTCTTGTTACAATTAACTACTTCACGAAGTGGGTAGAGGCTAAATCTTACAATGTGCTAAATGTGACGCAAGTAGCCAAAATCATTCAGAATGAAATCATTTGTCGTTATGGGGTGCCACACGAGTTTGTTAGTGACCATGGGACCCATTTTGAAGCTGAAAATGAACTTATACTCAAAAGGTACAAGATTAAACATCACAAGTCTTCTCAATACCGACCTCAAACCAATGGTGCGGTAGAATTTGCTAACAAAACAGTTATGGTCTTTTTGAGAAAGATGTATGATAATTACAAGAAATGGCCACATAACATACACTTCGCATTATGGGGTATAGAACTTCAATTCAGACGGCCACATGTGCAACCCCAAACTATTTGGTTAATGGAATAGAAGCAGTTCAGTCAGTTGAATTGGAAATACCATCTATGAGGATCCTACAACAAAGTAAGGTTCCAAAAGCTGATCGGGTTCAAACCAGATATGATTCACTTGTCATGCTCAATGAGCGGCGATTAAAAGCATTATTTAATGTTCAGCTTTATCAGAAAAGGATAGAACGAGCATTTAACAAAAAGGTAAAACCTAGAGGAATCCAAGAAGGAGATCTGGTTTTAAACTCGGTTCGTCGTTTGTTGCCAATAGACCCGGGGGAAAATTCAAACCAAACTGGGCAGGCCCTTATTTGGTAAAGAAGATACTAACAGGAGGAGCTGTTCGGCTGACATACTTGAACGACAATGATTTCTCCAACCCATTGAATTTGGATCAACTGAAGAAATATTATCCTTAAGCCTCATCATTTTCGAATGTCAAGAAATAATGTTCGAATTACGATGTATTTAGAACAAGTTTTAAGTTGTTGCAATTCGAACATCTGTTGAAAAGTAAATACGTAGGCAACTCTTTAAAAGAGTACAACCGGATTTCTAAATGATGTTTCCCGAATGCAGTAAGATGAGGATTTTTCTAATAAATAATAATAACTTTTTTTATGTCAGAAAATTTCGGGCAAAGCCTATTACACTAACTTGAAAGGAAAGCACACAAATGATAATAGTAATAATAGATAATAAAGTCGATGACTAATATCTAAGCCTAAGCCGAACACGGGTCACACGGCCATCACAACGAGACGATGTCTCACCCATCATCATTCTGCCCCTTTTCTTCAGAGGAACTGCACTTTCTTCGCGTGGGACAAATCTGTCTGGCACACTGGGTCTAGGACCGAGTCTTTCGGCCAATATCGGCCCTTCTTCGGCCCTTACACCTAGCCTCTTCCAAATACTAGACACCTTAGAGTCAGTTTTAGAGTTTTCTTTAGTCTTGGACTCAGATTCGGTCGCTATCGAGATAGGCTCACTGAAGAATGCTTGGTTCTTGAGTTTTTCGTTGTAGTATTTCAAATCCACTGCATCATCCTTACGCAACTTCCTCCTAACTTCGAAGGAAGGTTTAGTGACCCATTTCAGATATGGCGGAGAAACCCAGGTTAGCTGTAGAGGTGCAAGAATGTGCCAAAGAGTCCTATGATGTCAGGCATAGAGCCAAGCTTGGCACACGGGGAGTCTGATGTTGTAATGTTTTATTGAGCGACTTTGACTGCAGGAATGACTTCTTGACTACCAAATTTTCAGAGTATTTGGTCGGGGTAAATGTACATGAGACGGACCAAGCCCAGCAGAGCGATGAACCTAGTCCTGTCAATATCAGGAAGCCCTATAAAAGTGTTTAGGCCAAGCCAAGGAAAGGCCCTGTGAACATGTCACCCTGCTCTAGTGTTTAATATTTGTCGCTAATAAACCGTCGACTGACTAGCTATGCATCGCGTTTGTCTGGAGGTGAAACTTCTAGGATCATACTTCTCAGGTGGTTTGGGTTGATCAACTAGCCCAAGTCGCTCGAAGAGCCATATCTGTCAAAGCAAAAGAAAAAGAAAAAAACCGTGGAAAAAAAACAAAACAAAAAGAGAGATGAACAATGGGATGAAATGGATCAGAAGGCTTTAGATGGCAAGTCAAAAAAATCATTCACTATGACAGATGAACAATGGGATGAAATGGATGAGAAGGCGTTGTCTGTGATTCAACTTTTTTTATGACGTGAGGTTTTACGTGAGGTCACTAAAGAGACGTCCGTTGCCAGCATATAGACTAAATTGGAATCTCTATACATGACCAAGAGTCTAGCAAATAAGCTTTGACTCAAGGAACGTCTATTCACTCTTAGCATGTCGGAAGGTACTCCGGTAAAAACACATTTAGATGAGTTTAATTCTATGATAATAGATTTGGAGAACCTTGATGCTAAAATCGATGATGAAGATAAAGTTATCCTACTCATTGTCTCACTACCACCCTCTTTTAAACAACTTAAAGAAATTATGTTATACGGTTATAATATTACATTGTCCTTTGAAGATGTCAAGTCTCACCTCCTCTCAAAAGAAAAATTTGATACTGAAATCAATTATGAACAATCGGGTGAAGGCTTGGTTATTAGAGGAAGAACATTCGAAAAAGGTAGTCGTAACAAGAGTAAGGCCAGGTCAAAATCAAGAGGTAAAAACTCTAAATTTTGTCGATATTGCAAGAAGAAAGGACACGAAATTTTAGAGTATAGTAATCTGAAAAAGAAGCAAGAAAGAGATGATAAGGTTAAAGGTAAACAACCCGAACACCATGCTGAAGCTAGTGTTGTCAAGTCTGAGTCTGATAGGGATGTTTTAGTTGCTGCTGATGTAGAACAAAGGTCTAAAAATGAGTGGATACTTGATTTCGGCTGTACTTTCCACATGACACCTAATAAATACTGGTTTACTACTTATAAATCAGTTAATGGTGGTCTTGTTTTGATGGGCAATGATGTACAATGCAAAGTTGTTGGTGAAGGTTCATTAAAAAATAAAACACAGGATGATGTTGTTAGAACTTTGACTGGTGTCAGACATGTCCCTGAATTGAAGCGGAATCTCATTTTCTTAGGCACCTAAGAATCACTTGGGTGCAAGTATTCAGCTGAAGGTGGAGTTTTGAAAGTGTTAAAAGGTGCTCTTGTATTAGTGAAGGCAAATCGATCTGGTAGTTTGTATGTGCTGCATGGTTCTACTGTTATAGGTTCTGCAGCAGTTGTCTCATCTAGCGATGACACCAAATTTTGACATATGAGATTGGGCCACATGAGTGATAAGGGAATGCATGTCCTTAATAAGAAAGGACTACTCGGAAAGCATTGTACCGGTAAGGTTGATTTCTGTGAACATTCCATTTTTGGCAAGCAGAAAAAGGTTAGCTTTTCAAAGGGTATTCATATAACCAAGGTTATATTGGATTATATCTATTCCGATCATTGGGGTCCCTCAAAAGTTTCTTCAAAAGGAGGTTGTCATTATATGATGACCATTATTGATGATTTTTCCAGAAAACTCTGGGTTTATTTTCTCAAATACAAGAATGAGGCATTTCCCACTTTCAAACAGTGGAAAAATTTGATATAAAACCAGACTGGAAAGAAAGTGAAAAGACTAAGAACTGATAATAGTCTTGAGTTCTGTTAAAATGAATTCAACGTTTTTGGGAAGAAGGAAGGTATTGCCAGACATCATACCATTCCAGGAACTCCGCAACAAAATGGCGTTGCAGAACGTATGGACAGAACTATTATGGAAAGAGTTCGTTGTATGCTCTCCCACTCTGGATTGGGAAAGACTTTTGGGTTGAAGCGTCGTCTACTGCTTGTTACTTGATAAACCGCTCCCCAAGTAGATTTCTTGATTGAAACATTCCAGAAGAAGTTTGGTCATGTAACCCTGTTGATTATTCTAATCTTGGAATATTTGGATTCCATGCATACTCTCATGTGAACGAGGGAAAATTAGAGCCCCGTGCTAAAAAGTGCATTTTCTTGGGTTATGACGTAGGGGTTAAAGGTTATCGTTTATATGATCCCGAGTCTCGAAAAACCTTTCATAGCAGAAATGTAACTTTTAATGAAAATGTTATGTCATCTTCTGGAAAAGAAGTTGTTTCTTTTCATGCTGGTACAAATGATCAAGAGAATACCAGAGAGATAGGTGGAGTTTGTTGTCAAAGACTTTAAGTCAGAGGAGGATGTCCCAACTTCCTCTACTCTACCAAACTCCGATGAGAAAACCGAGATCGTTGAACAAAGATGTCCACAAAAACCATGTCAACCAAAAAGATGAGGTTTACCAGATATATGGTCCATGGCTCAAAATCTTCCTGAACAGAGACCAAGAAAATTGATTCCAAGATATACTAACTAAAGCGTTAATGTTTCTTATGCTTTGGCCATTGTAGAAGACATGAATAACTGCAATTATCCTAGAAATTATTCTCAGGCTATTTTCGATGTAGATTCTTCCAAATAGGTTGCAGCGATGCAAGAATAAATTGAGAGTCTTCATAAGAATGAAACTTGGGATTTGGGGAAGTTACCTGAGGGTAAGAGAGCTATAAGCTGTAAGTGGATATTAAGAGAAAAGAAGGCATCCCTGGTGTTAGAATGTGAAAGATATAAAGCAAGATTCATTGTGCGAGAATTTGATCAACAAGAAGGCATTGATTTCAATGAGGTATTTTCTCCTGCTGCTCGTTATACCTCAATTCGTATATTACTTTCTCTAGTTGATTTGCATGATTTGGAGTTAGAGTAGTTATATGTGAAAACTGCATTTGTTCACGGTAATCTCGAAGAAGAAATTTATATCCATTAACAAGAGGGTTTCATAGTTCCTGGAAAATAGGACTATGTTTGTCATTTGAAAAGATCACTTTATAGTTTGAAGCAGTTTCCGAGACATTGGTATAAAAGGTTTGATTCTTTTATGGTTGGACAAGGCTACTCAAGAAGTAGTTATGATAATTGTGTTTAATTTCAGGAGACATCTGATCGGTCATTTATATACTTATTACTTTATGTCGATGACATGTTAATTGCTGCAATATATAAGTCACTTGTTAGAAAGCTCAAGGCCCAGTTGAGATGCGAATTTGATATGAAGGACTTAGGTCCTGTAAAGAAAATTCTTGGTATGGAGATTTAAAGGGATCGTCGAGCAGGAAAATTAATACTATCAGAAAAGAGATACATTCTGAAAATGCTCGACAGGTTCAATATACAAGACAGTAAACCTGTCAATACTCCTCTTGATGGTCACTTTAAGTTGTCATCTGAATAGTGTCAACAGACGGATCATGACAAAAGACGAATGTCACATGTCCCATATTCAAATGTTGTTGGGAGTCTTATGTATGCCATGGTGTGCACGCGGCCTGATCTTGACGATGCCGTTAGTGTGGTTAGCATATTTATGCACAATCTAGGCAAAGAACATTGGGAAGCCGTGAAATGGATTCTTCGTTATCTGAAGGGTTTTTCTGATATTGGTTTGGTATTTGATATTTAAAGAACTGATCCTGGAGGTGTAGTTGGTTATGTTGACGTTGACTACGGTGGCGATTTAGATCGGAGAAGGTCACTTTCAGCCTATATATTTACTCTTTGTGGCTCTGTTACTAGTTGGTATTCTTCATTACAAGCCATTGCGACTTTATCAACAACTGAAGTAGAATATATTGCCGCCACAGAAGGTATGAAAGAGGCGATATGGCTTTGAGGCTTGGTGAGCGAGCTTGGTTTGAAACAAGATATTCTTGTGGTATTTTGTGACAGTCAAAGTGCAGTCCACTTGACCAGAAATAGCAAGCATCACTCAAAAACCAAGCACATTGATATGAAGCCCCATTTTATCCGAGATATTATTGATGCGGGAAATTTAACCGTTTAAAAGGTTCATACTACTGAGAATCCTGCAGACATGTTAACCAAACCACTCACAACAGCTAAGTTTGACCATTGCTTGGACTTAGCTAGTATTATTCACACTTAACAAGGCTTAATGGCAAGAGAGATTATTTCAGTGGGAAATGCGAGTCAAGGTGGAGATTGTTGGAGTTATATACCTCACCTTTAATTCTATTCTAAAGAGTTAATGTGAGATTGTGATGTTTTACGTTAACTTCATGCAATTGAAGTTTGGAGTTAAGGAACACTAATGCAACAGATGCTAAAGTTATGCATTTGATGAAGTAATGAAGTGTATGTGTAACACATGGTGATGTAACGTAAATGAAGACAATTGATGGAATTTCTACAAACGCATTTGCTCATTAATTTCAATACAATATAAATACATGCTCAATCCTCCGCAAAATATTACACAACAACAACAACAAATATTAATCTTCTCTTCTTACTTTATTACTACTTTACATAATAATTTTGGTTTCTAATATTTAACACCTATCGAGAGTTCATTAGCTTAAGTACTTTTATAGTCTTTGAGGAAATTATCCTTGTACTCCCACATCATTATAGTGAAATACTTGGCTCTCTCGCCGGTGGTTTTTTATCTCTATTTAAAGAGGGTTTTTCCACCTAAAAATCTTGGTGTTATTTTTATTGTCTTTTTATCATTTCTCTTAAATCTTTGGTTTAATTTATTCGCTCTCTCGCCGGTTGTTAAGTTTTTATAATTAACAACA
This sequence comes from Silene noctiflora, assembly GCA_009801015.1. NCBI lineage: Eukaryota > Viridiplantae > Streptophyta > Magnoliopsida > Caryophyllales > Caryophyllaceae > Silene > Silene noctiflora. The sequence continues at coordinate 21,174 of VHZZ01016631.1, forward strand.
GTTTTTGATTATCAAATATATACAATTAACAACGGTGTTTATGAAACCGTTTTCGAATAATTGTTGAATTTATCAAATTTAAAATTTGTATAGGGTTTTTCATTAGAATCACCACTTTACATTTATTCATCAACTCTATCCATGTTCTTCGTGTCACCGTCGCCGTCGTCGTCATTCTTCTTTATAGCTTAAAAAAGGTGATCTCATTTCATAACTTCTATTTTTCATTAAAATTAATTTATATAAATATGGCTCAAACTTGGATGATTGATGCTAAAAAAGGTGATCCCGTGCCCTTGTAGTAGATGTGGTAATATTAGGGTTTTGCCTCTCCAAGACGTGAAAATACACTTAGAAAAGAATAGTTTCAGTCGAGATTATAGTCGTTGGATTTTTCATGAAGAATCAGAGGATGGGGAATCCGATGTAGAAGTAAACAATCATACACCTGAAGTTGATTTAGATAGAGGTGATGAGGAATCTAATGTAAAAGTAAACAATCATTATTCATCCGAAGTTGTTTTAAATACCGGAGACTACTTAGATGTTAAGTTTGTTGAAGATGATGGATCCGACGATGTTTTTGAAGTTACAGATGATGGGGGTATAAATGTTGATAACTTAATTGAGAAGTTGAGTCAATCTGAAATGCCTTTATTTACTGGTTGTAAGAAGTATACAAAATTGTCTACTATGGTAAAGTTATATAATTTGCAGGGGTCAAATGGGTGGAGTAGTGATAAGAGTTTTACCGATCTTCTAGCTTTGCTATGGGACATGCTTCCTAAAGGTAATGTTCTTCCCCGTCGAACATATGAGGCTAAAAAAATGATTAAAAAATTGGGCATAGAATATGAGAAAATACATGCTTGTATCAATGACTGCATATTGTACCGCAAAGAATATGAGAAATTAACAAATTGTCTGCGCTGCTTTGAGTGGCGTTATAAAACTAAGGAAGGGATCCCAGCTAAGGTGTAGTGGTATTTTCCCCTAATACCAAGAATGATAAGGATTTATTCTAATGTAGAAGATGCAAGAATGTTAACTTGACATAATAGTGGAAGAATTAAAGATGGAAAGCTAAGCCACCTAGAGGATGGTCCATAATGGAAAGAGTTTGACGCTAAGTACCCTGATTTTGCCAATGAAGAAAGGAACTTGCGTCTAGCGCTTTCCACATATGGAATGAATCCTCATGGAAACATGAGTACCCAACACATTACTTGGCCAGTAGTGTTGGCCATTTATAATTTACCGCCATGGGTTTGCGTGAAACGGAAGTATCCGATGTTGTCCTTGTTGATGTCTTGTCCTCGATAACCTGGGAATGACATAGATGTGTATTTGGAACCACTTCTAGATGATTTGAGAATTTTGTAGGATAGAGGGATACAAGTCTTTGATGGTTATAGAAAGGAAGCTTTCAATCTGATAGCAAGGTTTTTGTGTACAATAACTGACTTTCCAGTATACGGCGATCTTTCTGGTCATACTGTACATGGGAAAGAGGCTTACCCATTGTTTGGAGAGGATATTGTATCATAATACATGAAGTATTCCCGCATGTATGTGTACCTGGGAAATCGTAGGGGGTTACGCCGTGATCATCCTTATCGTAAGCTTCACAAGGCGTTTAATAGGAGGCCCAAGCATCGTGCATATCCTAAGATTTTGAATGGGCATGAAGTGTATGAAAAATTTAAAGATATTAAGATAGCATATGGGAAGAAAAGTTGTCTACTCCAGGTTATAAGAAAAAATCCATATTTTTTATCAAACTTCCGTACTGGCGTGACCTCCCGGTCAGACATTGTCTAGATTTTATGCACATTGAGAAGAATGTATGCGATAATATCATCAATACTCTTTTGAATGTTCCGGGTAAGACAAAAGACAAAAAGGCGGCTAGGGATGATTTGGTAGAGATGGTTATTAGGCCTGAGCTGGCAGCTTAGAAATCAGGAAATAAGACTTATTTGCCACCAGCAGCTCATACCCTTTCAAGGAAGGAGAAAGAAGAGTACTGTGAATGCTTGCATGGAAGTAAGGTGCCAGAGGGATATTCGTCGAATATTAGAAACCTTGTATCGTTGCAGGACTTAAAACGTATTGGTCTAAAGTCACATGACTGTCATACATTGATGCAACAAATATTAGCAGTGGCCATTCGTTCCATTCTACCTAAAAAGGTTCGATATGCAATAAATAGATTTTGTATCTTCTTCCAGTCAATTGCTAGTAAAGTCATCGATCCCGATGAAACAGATTCTTTTCAGGAGCTCGTCGTCACCAGTCTTTGTATTTTCCTCCCTCATTTTTCACTATCATGGTCCATTTGATAGTCCACCTAGTCCGAGAGTTTTTGTATCTCGGGCAGGTGTATTTAAGATACCAGTATACATTTGAAAGATTGATGAAAGTTTACAAGGATTACACATGTAATAGGTATCGTCCATAGGGGTGTATTTCTAAGCGAGATTTTATCGATGAAGCTCTTTCATATTATTACGCGTACCTGTCTTTCGACTAGTTAATTGGAGCGCCTAAGAATCATCATTGTGATTGGATGAAAGGAAGAGGTGTAAGGGGCCATGTTTATAAATATATGTCACTTGACATGTGGCATAGAGCTCATACATACGTTCTTTTAAACGATGATGAGGTCCGGCATTCTTACATAACGGAACACCAGTGTTACGTTAGGGAAAAACACACTAATAAGACCGAAAGGTGGTATACAAATCAGCATAACAAGCATTTTCACGAGTGGTTTAAGGATATTATTTATGATGATGAAAACCCATATGATGATTGTTGCTCAACCATATTACTAAATCTTGCTCTCGGTCCTAATACTCGTGCAACTTTGTATAGCGGGTATGCGATCAATGGGTATACTTTCTACACCAGCGATCAAGATGGGTAGAGCACAATGCAAAACAGCGGAGTTTGCTTAGAATCTGAGGCAATTTACTTTGCTAGTTCAAAAGAGTATTTTTATGTTGTTAATTGTGTTGGCAAATTGGATGACCAAAAGAGTTTCATTACTTGCATTGAAATTGTTTATGTCAGCGGCTTAATTT
>VHZZ01016638.1:29542-39756 GCA_009801015.1 Silene noctiflora
TTATATTTGTGTGACAAACATTACAAAATCAAAATGGTCCATCTTATACTCATATTGGCCGAAATATATGTGTTGTTGGACAACATTTTTATTTTACATTTTGTTTTATAATCAACTTGCATGTAATCATCACACTAGTTGCATGCTTATGATAATAACCTGCCCTAATGCAATCATCCCTATGTTTGCATGCAAAATAAAATAAGAAAAAGTAATTGCCCACTAAAGGACATGGGGTGTCGGTTTTTTGGGACTTTTAAGGGCAATTTTGTTGCTCATTTTTCATTATTCTAGTCTAATGCAAACATCTCTCTAAAACACACTCACAACTATATTATTATTATCTAATTACTAAAGTAGTAAGAAAATAATATTAAGGGATTTATTTTCTAATAATATCTAGTTAATATTACTAGAAACATTTTGGGTGAAATCTTGGGTGCAATCAAAAGGAGAGTTTCTTTTTTGAAACTTGGAGGATCATCCTTATATTCATAACTCAAGAACAAGATTGGAAGGAGTCCTTCCTTGTGCCCATATTTTCCTATATTCTAATGTAAGGAAAACTTTGTTTTCTCTCTTTATTCTTGTTTTTGTTTACATGCAACTAGATTCTCATCATCTATTTTAACAAGTAACTTAGATCTATATTAGAAGAGTCTAATAAGAGGGTTAAAGAACCTAACACTTAGGTCTTTTGCCTAGTGTGGGGTACTCTGCTACCGTTTTCTGACCGAGTATTAGATGCGACCGTTTGTCGTATGTCATTCGGGAGACATTTACTCTCGAGAGTCTGGCCAGGTTTTGACTAGGACCGTTTGTCCTACTAAGAGGAATTTAAGTATAGAGTAGTAAGGAAGTGGTATATAACTTGAATGACTGCTCATTCGAATTCTCATTTGATCCCGCTCTTGTGTTTTGCGAGAGTTACGTCTCACGTTGGTTGGATGTAAGAGTCTTGGTCCTATTGGATACTAGAGGTGAGATGCAATCCTTTTAGTTGCGATATGATCGCCGGGATTGATGGTCTCATCCGTTATTATGGTGAGATGGAAGCGATAAGTACGCATGTGACATTAATAGCCACATCCCGTGCAATGTTTGAAAAAAAAAATTCTAAAGTAATGGCTACGGTTTGCACTCACATGTGTTATGTTGTTGGCCTCTTGATATTCATGTTATGTGACACTCATATTGGTTTATAGTAGTGTCATCATTGGTAATGGCTTGGTCAGATTATCTCATATGAATGTCTCATATGTCTTCGTTCATGGTTGATTTCACATGCATTGAATATTATTCGTATGTCTTAATGCTTATATCAATTGGTTATGTTTCATATGCCCTAATACATTCTTTCTTATCTATCTTTTGATGTAATATGGCTGGGAGAACCCTGAGTTACTCCCCATTGACTGTAGCATCCATTTTAATGTATGAACAGGTTACAGGTTGATGATTATTTGGGGATTATGACGAGTGAGCTAGCGAGCGTTGTTCATATAACGATTGACCTTTCATTGTAGTTTAGTTTAGTAGTTGATTTATAACTTTTGCTTAGTCAAGGGATCGGGATCCCTTGCATTTATTTAAGTTGTAATTTGTATAAAAGCTTTCTTAGATTAAGTTTTGTTTTACGATTTAGTGACTCCGCGGTTTTCTATATCAAAGTTTTTAAAATCTCGCATTGTCTACGTTTATTTTATTGCATAACCGCGGGGATTCACAACATTACAAAAGCTTTAAGTAAACAAATTAAAAGTCTTAAAGAAAATACAAGTCTTAAATCCAAAAGAGATAACCGTAAGATAAAGTGATAAAACTACCGGGGTAAGCTAAACTACAAAACTGGTGGTGACTCAACCCTGTTCATTCCTCGCAAGCTACATCAATGACAATAACCTACTAAGCCAACTGCTCACCATCCCCGAATAGATCACCACAGTTTTGAAAATATAAAACAGGGTCAATCAACTGCATAACCAAAATAAGAAATCACAATAACACAATCCAATCAAACGATAACCAATCAATCCTCCAAACTCCATAGTAACCAGTAACCGACTACACACCAAGGTGTGTAGCCCTGCCAGATTACCCATCGCAACACATAATCCACACCGCCGGTGGGGACCGCAACCTTACCACCAAAATCCCCGCTTATCGCAACGAGCGAACCCAAGTCCATTAATGTGCACATCCCCCTTGCGTCGAGAAACACAAGAGGCGAACAATGGGGATGAGACTATCCCTCGAAATGGCTCACAAAACAACATACCATCACCAATGTAATCACAATGCACAATCAAAATCATATTACCATCAATCAATCACAAATACCATCTTATAATCAAATATGCAACCAACTGATTAGGAAAATTCTACCTTTTCGCAATCTGTCACAGTGCAACCAATCATACAAATGCACAATGAGTACCACATCGTCACCTACAACAATGGTAATCAAACAATACTAATCACAACCAACAAAATCAATATCTACCCCCGACCCAACCCAAATTAGGGATTGCATCAACTCTAATTAACAACCATAAACTAAAATAAGAATGCTAGAGACTTACCCACGCTATCGACACGGAAATGAGATGCAAGAACCCACTGTGACACCCCGCTATATATGACACCAAAAGTTAACTTAAAATATTTCAACGCAGCGGAAAACGGGAGATTTTTAAAACTTTTTAAGTATAAAAGCGAAATGTCATTAAACTACAATCATGCGATTAGGAAGTATGTAAATATAAGTCATACAAGCTGACATAGATATATGTTTGGGGAAAATATATCCCACGAATAGACAAATCAAAAGTGGTTCAAGGGTGACAAGAGCCTAGCCAACTACTACAAGTCTCAAAATGCAAGCTAGCTCACACGTCTTAGCCCCAGCTAACACCAACCTGCACTTGTCATTCATGAAAACATGAATGTCACAGTCAGTGGGGAGTAACTCAAGGTCCTCCCAGCCACAATACAATGAAATGCACATAACGAGCGCGTTAAACATGTAATCATACATGATAATTATGAGTCAACATAAGCATTCGATGAGATAGGTAAACTAAAGCATGTGGTAAGCATGTAGAAACAATAAAGATCAAAGGCATACGAATCATTCATAAATGTTAATCCGACTAAAGCATTACAAAGGAAGTCTTGACCACAAGCCAACATATAGTACATGTGAGAGAAATCCGTAGCCATTAACTTGAAAATCATTTAGCAAACAAGCACGGGACGTGGCTACTAACGTCACATGCGTACTTATGGCTTGCATCTCACCACAAATACGGACAGGAACATCAATCCCGGCAATCATATCCTAACTAAAGGCTTGCATCTCACCTTTAGTGTCCGATAGGATCAAGGCATACATAACCATACGGGTGTCCGGCTCAGAGGTTACCTTTAAAACATGTCTGAGACACCAACAGTCAAACAAACCTGAGATGAAACAAATGGGAAATGGCATATGCACTCATTCAAGACCGATAACAAGCTATCACCACTCTAGACACATACCTTTCCCTGGTAGGACGACTAGCTAGGTACGTCCTAGTCTATATCTGGCCAGACTCATGACATGCGGCAGCACAGCCCGCACCCAAGACTCGATAACTAGACACAATGGTCGAGTATCCCAATCGCCAGCAGCAGCACAAGTGGCCAACCCATACTTACCGGCAGCAGCACAAGTAGGGCAGAGGCAAGTTAAGCAAGAATAATAGGGATTATGTCAATTCCATTCATTAGAAATATTAAGAGCATCAAATGTAAACAAATAAAAGCAATGTGAGTGGACATGCGAAAGATGAGGCATAACGTAAACAAATCTTGAACTCATAGCATATTAATCATACTCATGCGAAAGAAATAAGAAAGGGCAATCAGGTACTCCCAGCCAGCCAGGGCACTGGCCGCTGGCCAACCGGCTGAGCACACATGCAAAATAGAAAATTCCTAAACTAATAATAGAGGCCTCTCAGCCGGTAGTGGACAGGCAGTCGGTCCACCGGCTGGGGACACACCCAACTACCAAAATTACAATTATGAAACAGAAACCTCCCAGCCGGCCACTGGACCGGCAGCTGGTCCACCGGCTGGGTACATCTGACACTTAAAAATTAAACCCAACCTACAGCGACCTCTCAGCAGGCCACTGGACCAGCAGCCGGTCCACCGGCTGGGTACACCTGGCAATTGAAAAAAAAAATATACACAACATACAGACCACTCCCAGCCGGCCTGTGGACCAGCAGCCGGTCCACCGGCTGGGACACACCTTTCACAAAAACTGAACAATTTTGAAATAGAATGTTCCCAGCTGGCTGGCTGGCCGGCAGCCGGCCCACCGGCTGGGGACACCTGTAGACGAAATTCAGCAATTCGACATACAACATGATTTCCAACTCGATTCTCAACATGTTTGAACTACGGTAAACACGTAAAACATGTAGTTCCAGCAAGGAAGACATCCCAACAATCATATACAACCATTTGCACAAGAGTTTCATAACCTTTTCATGAAGTGTATGCATTAAACCGTAAACATGTGAATAATGGCATATTTAACAAATGAACCACAGGATTAGTACAACTATCCATTTTCCTCATAAGATAAACAACAAGAATCATGAATGAACCAACATATACAACCTAGCATATAAACTAACCAATTTTAACAAGTAAAACATCAAATTAACCCAAATAAACACGGAATTCCAATTGTATTTCCGTGAAACCTATCACGGTTACCTTTAGCTTCCTATTCTTCAAGCAAGTCTTCAATTATATAGGAGTCGGCCTCTGGATCGTCCAAGTTTTCACCTAGACACAAAATAAGGTTGGTTAGGTGAAGAATCCTCCATAATTGAGGGAGGAGGGTTTCGAAAATTGGAACAAAAGGAGGAAAAACAAAAACTTTCTTACGTACTAAGAAGGAGAAGAAGAAAAGGAAGAGAACGACGCGAAAAACAAGGAAAACGGTTGAGAAACGATGGAGATATGAGTGTCTTAAGCTTGGGAGTGTTTTTGTGTGACAATGGTGGTAGGTTTGCTGAGAAAAGTGAGAGGTTGAAGGAGGGTTTTAGGGGTTTTATGAGAGGAGATGATTGGTTTATGGGCTTAACTCATGTCTAGGCCCAAACAACTCTAAAGTGAGTCGAAAATAGCTAAAAACTCGTCTTAAGGCTACCATACACTCGAGATGGGCAATAATATTGTATTTACAAATATTACACTCAAATATTTATATTTTACCGAAAATAAAATTTAAATATAATTTGTTTCAATTAAATTATTAAATTACTTTTAAAACCGTAAATTGAAAATTGCGGGTGTTACACCCACAATCAATTAATCTAGGCTTAGGAGATGATGAGGATGATTAGATAAGAATGAAACGTAGTTTAGGTTTGTGAAAATGATTTTAGAAACTGATTACACGATATTAATACTTCTCTAATCACCTTAACCAAAACCGCGAAAAAGAACATAACTGAACCGGGCACTCGGTCGAGTACCTGACATACTCGACCGAGTACGCCACACTTGATCGAGTTCCCACATACTCAATCGATTACCTACAAGTCAGAAGCCTGACTAAAACAACCACACTACCTACTCGGTTGAGTACTCCATACTGGGCCGAGTAACCTAAGAACATAAAACTGATGTATTACAGTCTTCCCTCCTTAAAAACGAACTTCATCTTCGAAGTTCACACCCATACCTACATAGCATGTACATATACCACTCCGCCGACCAACATCAGTCAAATCTCATCCTCCATCCTCGACACTAACTCAACTAACAACGCATACCTCAACAACAAAGCTCATAGCATCAACCATAGAATAGTCCACCTAACTCCATCCATAATACTATCGAATATCTTACTTTTATAGCACTCACTAGAAAATTCAATACCAATATAATCCACCAGGCATGCACGCCTAACAAGAAATATTAGATTTTCCCACCCTTAAAATGAACTTCGCCCTCGAAGTTTACTCACACTTATAAACGTCACCACTTAACTCGCCAACACTATCGCAACCATCCTTACCTACAACCTTACTCCATAATCATACATATAAACTACATACTACTACAAGTACCACCTTTACCTTTAATAACATCAACCACAAGATAAATGTACCATATAAATGTTACCTACACCAAAAATCAAAACTTCCAAATATACCGCAACATGCAAAACCATAAAACTCTATTTGCCGCATCCTACACCTCTTATGATAAATGTTACATTCTCGTAAACCAACTAGTACTAGATCCTTAGTTATTCCCTACCATTATAACCCTCTCATGTCACTGATAGCATACTTTAACCGCAACACTGACCACCATTCCCATATCCAAGGCTCTCTTTCTCTAAAAGTTCCATATCTCTAATCACTCCGCACACCACCTTACATATACCACAAAATCCTCAGCATAACCACTACTTGAACTCTTCAACATTACCGCACAATCAGATTCTTTTCTAATCACATACCATCGCGGCGGGGTTTAGTGTGGACAATATATTTGAGTTTAGAGAGATCACCCCGGAGACTAATAGAGTCATGGTTACCAATTCTCCAAATCATGTTAGGATAGGAATTCTTAAACAAATTTAATGAAAGAAAATAATCATACTCAAGTCCATCACCCGCCTCCCCCGTTGAAAGCAAAGGTCGCAAAAGGGTAGTCTCTTGATTAAAACGGCAAACCTTAGTAGATATTCTAGTTATCAACCCACCCAACACAATGGAGCTAGTAGATGGGTTGCATTGTTTGATCAAGTGAACCACAAAGTGGTAGGGATGATTAATTCCCCATTTCACATTACCATCTCCATTAAGATAAGCACCCAAAATCTCCACCTTCAACGTCCTGACCGAGTGAGGCTCATTCCTACCCAAAAAGGTCAAACCCATGAAGCGTTGCCATATGCGAATGTCCAATTAGTGAATGTATTGATGGGGTACATCATTCCAATTTGCAATGGGGTGGTGGTACGTGGCATTCCAAGTGTTCCTTGGATTATAATGCTCGGATAATTCTATATGCAAGCTCTCATGTTTTAAGCTAAAAATGTCCGCAAAGGCACCTAGTGTCATACTATAATCTACATTAAATAACCGAAAACTAACATCATAAACAAAGTCCTTTTTTTTCAACTTATGAAACTAAAAGGAGCTCAAGAACTCCAAAGTAAGTTGTGGGAAGGTCTTATAATTTATGGTGTAGGCATATTTCATATCTAGACCCTTAAACAAAGCTTTCACATTCTTATCGTCTAGACCAATGTTCTTCAAGGAGGTATGATTAATAAACTTAGTAGCTTTCATACCTTTGCTTCTTAGGGACCTCCAATTATCCCATTGTTGCTTGCCATTGAAGATGGCTTGTGGGAAGGTCGAGTCATGCCATTCCGGTATTCCATTCATACCAATGTCCTCCTCCTCATGCACTTGAGGCTACTCATGTCTTGCCCTCTTTCTTGGTTCCTTTGAACTCTTCTTGGGAGCCATGAATTTATGAAAAAGTCAAGGTGAGAACATTTACAAAGCAAGCAACAACTACCCAAATTACTAACAAGTGAGCAAATTAACAACATAATTCACCCTATATGCAGGTAAATCACACTATAGAACCAATTTTTACCCAAATCAATGGATAAACAAAAACCCCCAAATTTGAGTTGGGTTAGAGAAATTGGAAATTAGTGAGTAAAATTGGTAAAACAAAGAAGGAATACATAAATACTTACTTGTTGATGATTATGATGAAAAACTATTGAAGGGAATAATGAATAATGGAAGAGTTGAGAGTGACATTGGTGAGAAAATGAAGTTTAGAGTAAAGAAGGTGCTGATTTTCGTTGTGAAGAAAATAAGGAGTTTGGTCAAAATCCCGTGTTTTAACAAAACACGAAAAAATTGAGAATCACGTCCCCAATCGGGGATATCCCAACCCGATCAGGGATGACCAAGTCCACGCCTTTTGACTTTAGTACTTCATAATTCGTAGTCAACTGCATAACAAAAATAAAAAAAATCCCCGCTTATCGCAACGAGCGAACCCAATTCCATTGATGTGCACATCCCCCTTGCGTTGAGAAACACAAGAGGCAGACAATGGGGATTAGACCATCTCTCAAAATGGCTCACAAAACAACATACCATCACCAATGTAATCACAATCCACAATCATAATCATATTACCATCAAGCAATCACAAATACCATCTTATAATCAATTATGCAACCAACTGAGTAGGAAAATCCTACCTTTTCGCAATCCGTCACAGTGCAGCCAATCATACAAATGCACAACGAGTACCACATCGTCATCTATAACAATGGTAATCATACAATACTAATCACAACCAACATAATCAATCTCTACCCCCAACCCAACCCAAATTAGGGTTTGCATCAACTCTAATTAAAAACCATAAACTGAAATAAGAATACTAGAGACTTACCCATGTTATCGATACGGAAATGAGATGTAAGAACCCACAATTGATCAATGTAGGCTTAGGAGATGATGAGAATGATTATAGAAGAATGAAACATATTTTAGGTTTGTGAAAATGATTTAAGAAACTTATTACACGATATTTATACTTCTCTAATCACCTTTACCAAAACCGCGGAAAAGAACGTAACTAAACCGGGTACTCGGTCGAGTACCTGACATATTCGACCGAGTACGCCACACTCGATTAATGTGTAATTTAATTCGATTTAGTATCGCCAATTTGTAATAATTAATAGATTTAATTTTATTGAAAATTATTGTATAATAAGAAAAGTTATGTAATTTGATTATAGTAGTTTGTTTAGTTTGAGTTTTTCTTCAAGACGGAGGTTCCAAAAGACGGTGTATTTCGGAAAGGAGCTCCGAAATACTTAAGATGAAGGCCATTCATACGAAGACTCAAGGGACCAAGGAGTTGGTTTCCGATTTGTAATAATGTAGTTAATTCGATTAGCTAGATGGCCATATAAGGATTTTTTTACTTACTTGTTTTCATGACAAATCGTCGTCACGTGCATTTTATTTTTGTTGTTATCGATTAAATTGTCTAAAATTCACCTATTTAGTTCACTTAAAAGTGATAGAAAATTTAATTGATAAGATCTCTCACTTTCAAAATTGAAATTAGCCTTACCAAATATTAACACCTATGAATCCCTTCTTCATTAGTGGGTAGGCTTGGCTCACCGGGGTGCTCTGTTTTTACGTTGGGAAATTAGGGTGATAAATGTTATTACACGCGAAATTTGGTTGACTCAGAGGAACAAGTATGGATGTATCGGCCCACCGTGCTCATATTTGGTTCTGGGACTAATGATGGAATTTTAAGAAAATCCGTCGACCAAGGGTTCTAATAGTTGAATCAGTCAAATGGTTGACTCACCAAATTTCTATAAATGAGGGATGTATCGGCTCACCGTGCCGAAGTTTATATAAAGATGGGTCTTGGAATCGTTTATATAATTCAGTGGGAGGTCATTATATAATCGCAAACTTGATAAAATTCTTTTACAAGTAAAATTCACGATAAATGTTTATTTTCCTTTTATTTCTGTTTTTGTAGTAATCACGATGGCTTCCGCTAGTCAAACCGCTACTATCTCTACAGATTCATGGCTCCGTTCATTCATGGACAAACATACTTTAAATGCTAATGGTAGTAATTTTAATGATTGGGAAGAACAACTTCGATTAGCTGTGATGACAAATTACGTTATCTTACCGATCTCTCTCCCCCTTTACCAAACACAAGGACTACCGCTGCTGTAAGGGATGCTTACGAAAAGTACAATAGGGAATCCCCTGCAGTAAAAAACGTTTTAATTTTTGTAATGGATTCTACTTTAGCGGCAATGCATTTATTTCTACACCTCTCATAAGGTATTCTTGAGGCTTTCTATGATGTTTTATCAAGCCCCGAGAATACTTCAATATGACGCAGTTGTCCGCTTCTTTGAGGCTAACCTCAACGAAACACAACCTGTGTGTTTACACGTACTTCAGATGATTGAGTACATGGAAACTCTAGAAGGGCTGAGATATAAGATCCCGGAGGAGCTTGTTGTGGACCGAGTGCTCCACTCCCTCTCTCAGGTCAAAGGATTTACCCAATTTCGGGTAAATTATAACATGACTAACATGAAG
>VHZZ01016640.1:17841-30146 GCA_009801015.1 Silene noctiflora
TACACATTTTAGTGTGTAGTCAGGAGTGTGGAGATGTGACGGTGTGGATGTATGTTTATTGTATTCTATTGTTGTGTGATCCTACAGTTACTGATCGTGTGTGGTGTTCTCTGTGTTTCTTTTATGTTGTGTCTGCTGTGATCCTTTATGGTGAGCAGTCAGTCCTAACAGGTTGCTTTCTGGATCTTAGCTGAGTTCTTTGGAGGAACGAGGTTACCACGAGTCACGATAGAGATAGTTTATATAGTTGGTTCGTCATCAGTTGTATCTTTTCCTTTTTAGTCGAACGACTTGTAATAACTTAAAATGTTCTTTTATTGACGTTTGATTATTACATTACCTCGGGTAACCGAGATGGTAACGCCCTTTATCTGTTGGGGAAGGTCTTGTTAAGGCTCCCTAGTAGATGGGGGTGTTACAATAAATCTGTGCTTGACAGTGGGACAAACTAGGTCGAGGCCAAGCTTGACTCCCTTATGGCAACCATTGTTCAAAAATTGGAGAATCAAGCAAATATGTTGGCTTCTGTTGTTGCGGATATGGGTCATGGGGCATCCATTACTTGAACTTGCAAGTAATGTCGAGGTATTGGATTGGATTAAAGTTATTGATGGGCGGTTTCAAGCAATGGAAAGGGGACTGGTTATTGTTCGGGATGAGGTCTTCCACCTTTGGGGATCATGTCACATTCCTAGCCAGTCAAGGAGGCGACTTGGTGCGAAATGGGTGGTCCATTCAGGAGGACATGGGACTCACTTTGGAGGAAACTAAGGCTCTGTCACTCAAGGTTCTAAACTTTGTGAGGAGTCCTAATGCCCATGCTACCCATGTTCGTAGTTGCTTCGATCGTCTTTACTCTCTTATATTTTGTACTCGTTCGGATTATGTTAATCCTCACAAAGTTAACCATCCTTGAGTCCTTCCCAGCCCACACTCTTTTCGGCCCAATTGCCCAACTCTTGCTTTATTGCACTCTTATCTTTTGAACTCTTTAACTTTTATATTTGACCCATTTTGGCATATGTAATATTCGGCCCATTAGGCATTACACTCTCTTGTGTTTGTATGTGACACTTATATGTGCATGCCTTTATGTTTATGATTTGGTGCTTATTTTCTTCTAATCGTTTTTATCTCTTGTTTCGTYGTATATTATTCTAGTCATTTCATGTGTGTTCTTGTCTTTTCGATGATGYCAAGAGGGRGAAGAAACGACCATGGTATGCATCTGCCTAAGCTTGCTCCTTGTCAAGACCTTTTGTCTCTTATAGCTGAGAAAATAACTCTTAGGTCCAAAGTTATTGCCAATGAAGCTATAACCTCAGAGTTAAAGCTCAACATTAAAAACCTTCAAGCCAAAGTTATAGCTGATGAAGCTATAACATTAGAATTGAAGAAGGCCAATGATCTTCTAAGATATGAGGTTACAACAAAAGAAAGTTGTATCTCAAATCAAAAGAAGAAAATTAATTCTCTGTGAAAAAAAGTAAGAGAATCCGAAACTCTCTTATCCAACAACAAGAAACAACACAAAGAAGTAGTATTCATGTTGAATAAACGCTTTCTAGACTTTTGTGACAATTTCAATAAGACGAACAAGGTCGATCATAAATCATGTCTAGAAGAAATTGAGTCCTTAAAGAAACTTCTCCTGCATGTTAGAAAGGTCCACGATAAGTGGGAAGGTAGCACGAACGTCCTAAACTTTCTAACCGAGCAATCGGACAACAATATGAAAATGGGTTTAGGACATGAGTGCTATGGACATAGAGACCATTCTAAGTGCAAATCCACTCTTTCTGAACGAGATTTCAGAAAGAGGAAGTATGTTGAACTTCCTGTATATTTGATTTGCAACTACTGTGGTCATACGGGTCATCTTCGTGAAAACTGTGTTAAACATACAAAGGATTTTGACACAGGAATAAAATTTGTTAAACCCTTAGACCTACCCATAGTAGAGGACATCATGTCTTCGAATAATGTCGAAGAGAGGAACAACGATTTTCGTTGGTTCTATGACATGAGCATTCGTCTATGCCAAAAAGACAAACGGAAACAAAAAGAATCAACCTCTTGCACAACCTAAACCCAACAGAAGACCCCAATCTAAAAAACCCAGTGGGTCACATGGGTCACGAACACCTCCTAGACCAACGTACCCACATTATAAGAGGAAAGTAGTTAGATAAGTTTGGATTAGAAAGGATATGGTGTTTAGAGTAACTAACAATAAAGGACACAACTTAGCTTGGGTACCTAAAAACTGTATCTAATCCATCTTTCAGGTTGAAGTGAAGGAAAACAATTTATGGTACCTTGACAGCGGATGCTCAAGGCACATGGCTGGATACGAGCATCTATTTCTTTCACTAAAACCCTTTGACGGAGGAAGAGTCACCTTTGGTGATAACAAAAAGGAAAGGTGGTCGGTGTTGGTAAAATTGGAATTTCCACTTCTTATGCAATTAGTGATGCTTATCTAGTAAGTGGCCTCAAGCATAATCTACTCAGTATATTTCATTTATGCGACAAAGGTAACAAAGTTGTCTTTCATTCTGATATTTATCGTATTATAGTTGAGGGAACTAGTAGCGTTATACTTGAAGGTCATCTTAAGAGGAATGTATATATGGTTGATTTAAATATTGTACCTACTAACTCCTTCTCTTGTATGAAAGCAACTCTTGATGATCCTTGTTTATGGCACAAGCGTTTTGGCCACATAAGTTCACCAATCTTGAACAAACTTAAAAGATAGGAATTAGTAGAAGGTCTTCCCAAAATCAAGTTAGATTAAGAAAAGATGTGTGATACATGCGCTTGATGCAAACATGATAGATCATCGTTCAAACCTAAAAGAGTGGTAAGTACAAATCAAGCTCTAAAATTGGTACACATGGATCTATGTGGTCCAATGAAGCTAAGAAGTAGAGGAGGATCAAGGTATGTCTTCGTTCTTGTGGATGACTACTCAACGTTTGTATGGCCAATATTTCTTCACTCTAAATATGAAAATTTTGATGAGTTTGTATGTCTTATGAAACTTGTTCAAAATAAATACAAATCAAATCTTGTTTCTATTCGTACGGATCACAGCACCGAATTCGATATTCATGCTTTTATTGAGTACCGTCGAGTGAATGGTGTAGGACATAACTTTTTTGCACCACGAACTCCACAAAAAAATGGTGTTGTTGAACGAATGAATAGAACTATAGAAGACATGGCACGTACAAGGCTCTTGTGTAGTGGTCTACCTCGTAACTTCTGGGCTGAGGCCATTAGCACTTCTTACTATATTCATAACCGTGACATGATCAGACCAATCCTAAAGAAGACCCCTTATGAGCTTCTTAGATGTCGAAAGCCTAATATATCCCATCTACGTTGTTTTGGAAGCAAATGATTTGTGCATAATAATGGGAAAAATAGATTAAGAAAATTCGATCCAAGGAGTGATGAGGCTATCTTCATCGGATATTCTGATCACAGTAAGGCATACAAGGTGTTTAACAAAAGAACTCTTTGCATTGAAGAAAGCATTCATGTTATCTTTGATGAAGATAATGTGTTTAATAAGCCCTTACAGGATGAGGAAGAAGATATGGATGAGCCTGACTTCCGTCTATTTAAAGACGATCCTCCAGAACTAGACAATGAGGAGAAAGAAATTGAAGGCGCAAATGATGAACTAGATCCTACTTCAAATAACAAAAGGAAGAGAAATGAAGTTATAGTTGATGATACTATAACTTCCTCTCAAGATAAAGACTCACAACCTAAAGTTATAGCTAATGAAGCTATAAAACTGAATCAAAATCATAGTAATGAATCCAGGGTTATACCTGATTCTACTATAACTCAAGGATCAGATTCAGGGGGAACTAGTCTTAATCCCGAGTCAAATGATGTCCCAAGTTCCAGTTCAAATGATGTCCTGTTTAAAAAGTGGAAATATAAGGACTCTTATCCTATGGACAACATTCTTGGAAGTCTAAAGAGAGGTGTTCAAACCCAAAGAAACCTAAACAATTTCTATTCGTTTTACTCCTTCTTATCGACCATCGAACCCTTGAACATCAAGGAAGCCCTTGAAGAACCAGATTGGATCATTCCAATGCAAGAGGAATTGCAACAATATGAAAGGAACAACGTTTGGCACTTAGTTCCTAGGCCCATATCGATCTGTCCTTGGCATACGATGAGTGTTCAGAAACAACTTTGATAACACGGGAGTAATTGTAAGAAACAAAGCAAGACTTGTTGTTCAAGGATATAATCAATAAGAAAGCATCGACTATGATGATACCTTTGCTCCCGTTGCTCGACTTGAAGCTATTAGACTATTACTAGCCTTTTCAGCTTACAAATGAATGAAGTTATTTCAAATGGACGTTAAGACAACATTTCTTAACGGATATCTCCAAGAGGAAGTTTTTGTAGAGCAGCCTCCCGGATTTTTAGATAGCAAGTTTCGAGACCATGTCTTTAAATTAGACAAAGCGTTATATGGCTTGAATTAAGTTCTTAGGGCTTGGTACGACAGACGGACAAAATTCTTACTTGAAAGTGGTTTCAAAGGAGGATCTGTCGACAAAACCCTATTTCTAAAATCCGAGGGCTCTGATTTATTAGTTGTTCAAATTTATGTCAACGATATTATTTTCGGTTCAACTAATAATAAATTGTGCAAGTATTTTCAGATCTAATGACTTCAGAATTCGAGATGAGCATGATGGGAGAATTAAAAATCTTTCTTGGCTTACAAATCTAGCAAACTGAAGATGGAATCAAAGTTCACCAACAAAAGTATGTCAAAGAGCTAATCAAAAAATTTGGAATGGAAAATTCTCATTCTATGACAACCCCTATGGTCACAGATAATAAACTCACAAAAGATAAAGACGGTAAGTCTGTTGTTGAAATAACTTACCAAGGTATGATTGGCTCACTACTTTATTTAACCGCAAGTAGACTTGACATTATGTTTAGTGTATGTGTCTGTGGATGTTTCCAGTCATCTCCTAAAGAATCTCACATGACTACTGTAAAACGTATTTTAAGATATCTTATTGGAACATCAAAGTTATATCTATGGTACCCCATGGAATGTAACTTTGACCTAATAGGCTATTCAGATGCAGATTATGCAGGTTGTTCTCTTGATAGAAAAAGTACATCTGGCATTGCTACGTTTGTCGGTCCATGCATTATTTCGTGGGGGTCAAAGAAAAAAAATTCAGTTGCCCTATCTATTGCCGAAGCTGAATATATTGCTGCTGGATTGGTATGCTCTCAATTATTATGGCTTAAGCAACAATTGTTAGATTATGGCATAGATGTTGGGTGTGTTTCAATTTTATGCGATAATACGAGTTCTATAATTATATCTAAAAACCCCGCACAACACTCGCGTACAAAACATATAGAAATAAGACATCACTTCTTACGAGACCAAGTTCAAAAGGGCAATATAAAGCTTGAATTTTGTAGTACTGAAAAACAATGGGCTGACATTTTGACCAAACCATTAGCCAGAGAACGTTTTGAGACTTTGCTGTTGGAAATTGGTTTAATTGGTGGCACTTAAGTTACTATAACTGTTCAAGATCTCTATGATTGACTAGTTTTAGACAAGATTGTATGACTGTGTCCGTATATTTCGCTGCATCAATATTCTCGTTTATTAAGCTTATATTTACCGAAAAATATTCTATTTGTGTGCTAGTATTTGTGTTATATACAAACTTATCCTCTTCAAGATTTTATTTCCTAAAAATATTGTGCATATCATATATCTACAAAAATAAAAGATCTTTCCATACCTAATCTCGTATACATATGTACAATATTATTTATACACTTACCATCTATCAACTTGCCTAAAATCTAATCTATAATTATTTACCCTAGATTCTTTTACCACCCTATAACTGCCTAACTCATGCATATCTAACCAAATCTTACTTTTTTCACAACTCATAAATATCCCGCACCCCCTCACGTCAAAATCAACCACACAACTACTCTCTTTTCTTCATCAAAACCCTAAAAATTCCTTAAACACTCCACTATTCACCTTCATCATCATCACCATCATGTCACACCAACATGCAACCCGGTCCATAACCAAACCTACCTTTAACCGTCAATCCAGCAACAATCTTGACGAGACGAAGTTCGAGAGAAAGCATCGAAAATTAAATAAGGGTAAAAATAAAGTGGTTTCCGAGGAAGTGACGGTGGAAGATGAACCTAAAGTGGTGATTCGTGATGGGATCTCTCCCACTCTGTTTCGCGAGCCCATTAAGAATGCAACCAAGACAAGTTTTGATCGAGTTCGAATGACCAAACAAGAAAATATTCTGGTTAATCGGGTCTTACCGTATACGATTCATGGCGACAGGAATTATCCCAAATCTTGGCAGTCCAAAATCGAGTCCTTAAAATTCTTTGAAGCTTTTCTGCAAAATCTGGGCTGGGTTTCGATTAGTAGGTTTTCGGGTCCCGTATATCCGATTGAGATGATTCAGTTTTATGCCTCTATTAAGGCAAAGAATGGAGTTCTTACTGTTGCGGTTAATGGGGTTGATGTTGTCGTCACTATCTCCGATTTTTTCTCTTCTTTTTCGATTCCTTGTGATGGAATCGAAGTAAATCCGAGCCAATCATGGGGTAGTATTGATGACGATTAGAAAATGGTGATCAAGAAATACTTTGATTAAAACGCTACTGAAAAAGTAATCTCTTGACCAATAATCTTGCTCCTAAGATTAAATTTTTCTTAAACGTTTTATGGAACACAGTCGTTCCTCGACGGGGAGGCATAGATAAGTTGTCAATCTATGAAGCTATCATTCTGTATGCATGGTTGGAAGGTCGGAAAGTCATTTTGCCAACTTTGGTGTTAAATTGTATTGTCCAAACTAGTATCTCTGTTACCAAAGAAAAATTCTCCACTACTCTCGACTTGCCATATGGCATGTGGATTTCCAGGCTTTTGGAGGTTAAGAGGGTAGTTCATAAAGAGAGCTATGGCGTGGTAGCTAAGGATGTCATGTGTGACCGAGTTATGAAGCTAATGGGTATTGGGTTTATTGGTCCAGATTTGGTGATTCGTAAGAATGATAAATTTGTGCTTGACAGTGGGACAAACAATGTCGAGGCCAAGCTTGACTCCTTTGTGGCAAGCATTGTTCAAAAATTCGAGAATCAAGCAAATGTGTTGGCTTCGGTTGTTGCGGATATGGGTCATGGGGAATCCATTGTTGTTACAAGTAATGTCGAGGTAATGGATTGTATTAAAGATATTGGTGGGCAGTTTCAAGTAATGGAATGGAAACTGGTTACTGTTTGGGATGAGGTCTTCCGCCTTTGGGGACCGTGTCACCTTCCTGGCCAGTCAAGGAGGCGACTTGGTGCGAAATGGGAGGTCCATTCAGGAGGACATGAGACTCACTTTGGAGGAAACTAAGGCTCTGTCACTCAAGGTTCTAAACTTTGAGAGGAGTCTTAATGCCCAAACTACCCATGTTCGTAGTTTCTTCGATCGTCTTGACTCTCTTAAATTTCGTACTCTTTCGGATTATGATAATCCTCACAAGGTTAACCATCCTTGAGTCCTTCCCAGCCCACACTCTTTTTGGCCCAATTGCATAACTCTTGCTTTATTGCACTCTTATCTTTTGAACTCTTTAACTTTTATATTTGGCCCATTTTGGCATGTATAATATTCGGCCCATTAGGCATTACACTCTCTTGTCTTTGTATGTGACACTTATATGTGCATGCCTTTATGTTTATGATTTGGTGCTTATATTCCTCTAATCGTTTCTATGTCTTGTTTCGTCATATATCATTCTAGACATTTCATGTGTGTTCTTGTCTTTTTGATGATGTCAAGAGGGGGAAGAAACGACCATGGTATGCATCTGTCTAAGCTTGCTCCTTGTCATGACCTTTTGTCTCTTAAGGTCCTTGAATACTTTTGCTTTTGAATATATTTGTTATGATCTTGAGTTGATAATTTGCTATAAGAGGACGGTATTGTATTGAGGAGGAACATTATACTTAATCACAATTCTAAGAGACTTGCCATCATAAAAAAAGGGGGAATTTGTTAGATCATAATTCCATATGATATATCTATATTTTAATGATTATAAATATGCATTTTCCTCTTAATCATGTGTTTAGACTTTATAGATTGGACTTACCATTGTTTAGCACTTAAGCATGGTGATTAAGACAAAGTCAAGCAAGCTTCGTGATCAAGCATTCAGTCAAGATCAAATATATTCAAACTTTCAAGTATTGATCAAGGAATGCTCAAGTTAAGCTTGTATGAGAAGATGAAGCCTACATTGAAGATCTCTAGGAAGATCAAGATAGAGTAGGTTGTCATCTCATAATGATATTTAAAGTACTAATCTTCGGTTAGTAAAGTTATGGCTTCACAGCTATAACATGACTTACTTAAAGAGTCAAAGTTATAGGTGTACTATTATAACTTTGAGATGCGAATATTTTAATTTCACACGACTAAAAGTTTTCATTTTAAAATACTTTTTGAAAATCGTTTTTCAAGTTTTGTCTTTAGAATATGGCATTAAAACTTGTTTATAGTAGAGACAGGCATAAATCCTTAATTGAGTATGATTTGTTGGTTATCCAATTAATTAGTAAAACTAGAGGGACAACTTATGAGTTGTCCCCTTATTACTAATTAGGGTTTCTAAGAATTCATATTCAAAACCCTAATGGATCTAACCTAATTATATTGCTAGGGTTTCTACACGAATAATAACGTGTATATGAGTCGTTATTCATGTGTATTCTCAAGTATAAGATATGGAGATTATCCTTAGAATAATTCCATATTATCTTATATCTTTCCAATAATAGTTAGATCTTATGTTAAGATATTTATTACTTTATTATATTAAATCTTAACACATCTAGGGTTTAAAGGGAAACATATCAAATGAATATTTGATAAAGATATTCTATATCTTATAATTATCTTATATCTTTTCCTTAAGATTATCTGAATAAAAATAATGGAAATAATATCTGATTTCTATATTATTTTTATTCTCGATATCTAGGGTTTCCGTTGAAATCTAGATCATTCTTTCTCACTAAATAAGAGGCGTGCCACATTTTATGAGATACGACTTTCGAGCATAATTTTCAAGTGCAAAAAAACGGTTTTGTGAAAAAGTTCCTTTGCGAAATATAATTTTTAAGGTCGTGTTTGATTAGATTATCGCATTTACGTTTAAGTATCATTATAAGATAATAACGCTTCATATTGTTTCTTACTCGTTCATTTGTGAACATTAGAAGAACAATTAAACACTTTCTTATTTACGTAAGTTAGTCGAGTATTTAATGATACTCAAAGTGAGTTAGAACAAGAGTTAGTTGTACGAGTAGATTGGTAATTTTGTAATCCGTAGAAAGGTACTAAAGTTATTAATCGAGAATAGTGGACGTAGGTTTCGACTTGTGTAACTAAACCACTTCAATAATCCCTTTTGTCGTTGCCTCTTTCATTCGTGTTCTTTATTTTATTATCGTTTAGTTTACTTAATTTTAATCAATAAACTTTAAGTAATCAACTAGCCACGCTTTGTACGGATATTTGTTAAATAAGCGAAAAATTTGTATACTCAAATCACCCCCCCTGTTGAGTATCTTGGATCAATAGACTCGTCAATTGCTATTGTAGTGTTACTTTAGTTGCTATTTTAGTGTGCGGAGGGAGTACTCCATAAATCAAATGATCCTCAAATCCTTAGCATTTTTCCTACATACTAGAAACAAGAAAACATGAATTATGTTCAATCCAAAAAAACAAAAAAAAGGATACAACTTGGCAAGATCACTCATAAAAAATGGGAATCCAAGCTACTAATCAAGGATCAAGCATCATAATTGGTTTCGAAAACATGCAATGTACATTTTGCCTACTACATTACTCCATTTATTTAAAAGAGAGGAAAACAAAAACAATATTGTACATAAATACAAATAATTATACAAATAAAATAAAGAAAACCCATCTAAACAACTTTTGACCCATCATTTATTCTCCGCATTCGACAATACAAATCATGCTCATCATCACCATTTATTTAATCACCCAAAGTTCATCATCATCATCATCATCAATCGACCTCTATTTTTATTTCCGCCCTTCAACGCCTCCAGTTTAAATCATCATTCATCACCATCATCTTGATCAAGACCATTCCCTACCATCACCATCAAGAACGAGAACTTGAGAAGTATAACTACAAAACTGACCTGATCCCTTTGATATTAGATTTCAATAAAAGCAATGAAGTATATGCAGCTAGAATTGAACTAACATCAATCATTTCAACTATAAAATGATGCATAGTACATCCACTTAAGTCTCCGAGCATCATAAATTGACGTCAATGGCAGACGATGGTGATTCAACGCCTCTAGTTTCGTCATCTCTGATCATCAAACCAAATTCCATCGACATTGAATCTGATACTTCTGATCAAATTCAATGTTGTGTTTGTCTCAAATCTGATGATATCTCTTTATTTTTTCCGAATTTCCGCAATTAAACTGTAATTCTAGGGTTTACTCGTATAATTTGAGGGTTTCTTTGGTTTTAGGGAGAGGAGTGTACTTAATTAGTTCCTTGCATTTGTTTAGCGAAGACGCAGCGTCGTTTTTACGTGTTTTTTAAGTACTAATTAAATTTTAATCTCAGCCATCTGTTTTCTTTTCATCTAATGGTTTAGATTTGTGAGCACAAACTCACCATAAGAACCGAACTCACGAGATCCTCACGAGATCCCGCCTCGCGGGATCTCGTGAGGATCTCGTGAGTTCGGTTCTTTTGGTGAGTTTGTGCTCACAAATCTCAACCATTTGATGAGCCTAAATAAACGCACGAGATTGGATCTAATAATAATAAAAATCACGTTGTCCCTAATTTCACAATTCCTAAACCCATCTCAAACCTTATTTCTCTTTCTCTTTACATCATTCATGTGCCTCGACATTTTCTCTCTCTTCTGAATTCCCAAAATACTTYATCAATTCCTAACATCATTAATCTTAATTGCAGCGAAGATGCGAATTCCAGCCATTCRATTCTTCAAAAAWTGYGTAAATAACGCCATTATCAACGACCTTCACAAATTGTTTAAATATTAGGTAGATCAATTGAAAGATGATGTCTGCAAATTATACCTCAATCGACAACCAAAAAGTCTCYGGGTCCGTTKCCGTAAGCATTATTCCTCCATTAATCTTCTTTAATTTGACTTGGTCTTGTTGTTTGGGTTATGTGCTGATTTAGATTTGAATTGTTGTTGTATCAAGAAATTTGATYGGTCATTAAGAATTTCATAAATTGATACACATAAAAAATGAGACTTAGGGTAGCTTAGTCATTTATCCCTTTTGTTTCTTATTTTCCAAGGCATTAGTAGCTTATATAAGGGCATTAGCTACCTTGTAATAATCAATCAATGGATTTTATGAAAGAACTTATGAGATTTATCTCATTCATCATTAACTTTGACGTATAAAAATATTTTCACTAAAATACATGTTTAGTGACATTTTCCCATGATTAATTTAGAGATCATTTTCTTCTCAAATTAAATATATAAATATTCTCAAATTATTATATAATGATTTTTTTTTTCCTCGCGAAATTAGAAATACAATTTGATAGTTTTTTTTTATACATAATGAGTATGAATCAAAGTTATTCTCTGATAATGCATAAATGAAAGATTTATCATTTTGTAGTTTATAATTCACTAAATTTTATAATTTTATTTTACTTTCATTATAAGATTATAATTTAGAGTTTATTGAAATGATTAGTTTTATAAAATTACATTTTTAAATGAAAGGATCCAAGCTCTGTTATTTTAGACTGAAACTGTTTGAACAAAACTGAATAAAAGTTAATGGAATTTAACTGAGCTGAACTGAACTAGACTAAACTATTCTTTGAGATGGAAAAATTGAAAATATGATGGAAAAACTTATTGTCGCTATTTAAAATGTCCTCCGTAACATTGTTAAAATATGATGGAATTATAATGGAATCTAGGTGATTAACTCACCACAATTCTATTAGTGGGGTGTCCTATCAATCCTTGCGATCGAACAACTGCATTTTCTATCCCTTTTATTTCCGTCTTAATTTCGATCGTATCATTTGGTAATTAGAGCCTTCAATCCTTAGGCCTATGCATCAATAATTTCCAGAAAAAAAAAATTAAAAAAAAAAAAAA
>VHZZ01016649.1:14949-34391 GCA_009801015.1 Silene noctiflora
ATTAAATTATTTACTAATTATTAATTATTATATGAATTATACGAATTATCGTCGCATAAAATAAATGAATCACCACCAAACAACCCCTCTTACCCGTGACAAACACACGCCCAAACCACGGCTTAAACACGCCGTTCGAGCACTTACCCCACCGAGGCTAGCCACCCTGCTCCACGGTGGTCTCCACCAGCCATGTGGGTCCCCACCAAACCCAACCACCAAGCCCAAAACCACCAGCCCTAACTCCTTCTCCCACGGTCCCCTACATCAACCCAATCACCAACACCCCACACAAACACCGCCCTACACCACTACTCTGACCACCATGCCACCACCGGACATCACCCACATCGCCACTGATGTATGGCGACTCTAGTGGTGGGGTCCAACCACCCTCGACACAATTACAACCGTCACAAGCTTCGTCTTAAGACGGGTTCACGCGCCTTACTCCGGCCACCACAGGCACCAATTACCACCAGCAACCACTATGTCTACTCCCTAGGGTCAACTCCAACTCCAGCAACCATCCATACCATCCCCAGGTCAAACGGGTCAAGATTCGGGTCCCAATTACGTGTTCAAAACCCGCGACAGAAAATCCCCTGTCCCCATCTGTTTGTGCTTTTTCGGCCACCACTTCCGCCATCGACGGTCAATCCTAGGTCAATATGGGGTCACGACAGCCTAGGGTAGAGGTCACGGTCATCACACGGATCCTATGTGGTTCGTATTACAATTGCGTCGGTCTCTAATACTAGCTAGATCAACGATTAACGAATTAATTAAAAATTATGAAACTGTCTTACCTTCTTCCGATTATGCGAAGCTCTCCCTTCTAGGTCTCCTCTCAATTACGAAATCCCAGAAATTATGATGGTAAATATTAGGGTTAGGACGATGTCTTTCTATTTATACTAAGTCAAGCCAATACAAGCCCATTATAACACGAATAATAATTACGATATTATTATTATTATTATTTATTATTATTTATTATCAAATTTCGATCATTAGAATTGACTTATGATTAATTATTATATCCAGTCTGTCAATTAATTATTAACATTTACGTGTATTGTTCGTATAAACTTTACTAAATTACAGGGTATTACAGCCATGGTCCGGACGGTACGGGCTGAGCAGGGGGGGGGGGGGGGGGGGGGGGGGGGGGGGGGGGGGGGGGGCAAGGCTGAACAAGAGGCCTTACCGGTGGGAGGAGTGTTGTCCCGACCGGTACGGGGCTTAGGATGCCGGGATAGGGGGCATATCGATTGGGGATGGCAGCAAAAGGGAAGGAAGAGGCGTCCTGGAGTCGATCCAAGCCAGGGATGGGTGATGCGGGAGAAGGATGACATACACGACTTCTAGAACGAGCTAGCAACACTCCTAAGCGGAGCTAACAACACGATTTTTCTAAGCCGTGTACGATTAATTATTTAGTTTATTTTACTGTTTTCGAATAAGTTTAGGAGATTTAATTATTTTCCTAATCCTAGTGTTATTAGGTTTCCTAATTCTGGTTGGGAATTGGATTCCATATTCTAATAGGTTTGCTAGCTTCTTAAATTTGATTGTAGTATTTTATTATTTAATAATGTTTCCTAGTTAGTTTAGGAACTTAGGACATTTCTTATTATTCAAGAAAGATTAGGATATAGGATTAGTATAAATAGGACCTATTTATAATGATATTAGAGAGCTTGAGTTTAATAAAATAATGTTCTTTGTGAACTATTTTTCAGCATTAAAACTTGCGAGTTTGAGTGTGTTCTGATCTTCCTTGCGAGGTTGATTGTTTGAGTGTTTTAAGTTCGTACCTTGCGAGGAGGAGAACGAGACTCACTTCTATCTATCTCTGTTACTTGTTCTACATTCACGAAAATTCCGTTAAAATACAACATATCTCATGTTAAATTTCAATTAATTCCGCTGCGTAAGTTTGTTAATTTGTCACAATTACTTTCACTGCCCAGATCGTGCTTTATTTTACATCAATTTGGTATCAGAGCTTCGGCTCTTGATTTCATTAAGCCAAGACGTTCCTTGGGTTTATCTTTGTCACCGGTGGTGCGATGTCTCGAAGGCAATTCAAACAATTTTTGAAGGAATTCGAGGAATTCGAGAAAAGATCATTGTTGGAGGATTTAGAAAGATGTCTTGCCAAATTGTCGAACCAGATGGAGAAGTTTGGGCGTGATTTTCATCAATGGGCTGAGATAAAGAAACAAGAGACAGAAAACGAGTCTTTTGAAGAGGTTCAACAAGAAGAGGAAAAGCACGTAGAAAAGCCTTACGTTATTCTATCACAACCTGACCCAAAATATTTTAATGAGATTCAAGAAGAGGAGGAGGTTCATCTTATTGAATCGTTAATTGACGTTACACAACAAGTAGAATTAATGGAGTGCGAATTAAATCTTCAAACTGAACAGATTAGTGAAGAAAAGATCGAATTTTTTAACGAAATTCAAGAAGCACACGAGGAAGATAAAGAAGATGATCATGAAGAGGAGCATCACACGGAGGAGTAGCGTGAGAATTCGAGCATAAAGAGGACTTGACTGACGACCAAATTGTGAGTAATCAAGAGATTAACAAAACTTATAAATAGCCACTTGATCAATACATCGACAAGAAGTTATATGGTCAGCATTGTTCATGTCATTTCCTACTGAATTCAATTACAATGGTTGCTCAAGAGGATCTGGTTGTTCACGATGGTCTTACTAATTCCAGCAAGTATTATGTCGATTTTGCTACACTTGTGCACGGAGGGTGGTGGAGTTGAAGGCACAAGAAAGGATGGTTCAAAAGACAAGAGAGGAGTCTTCAACCGAACAAGGTAACCGAGCTTAAAGATTGTGTAGAGGATGATGAGCTGAAAGATGCTTCAAGTTCGCTGCCAATGTCTATCCACGTTCTTACACTCAATTTTGCAAAGTTTGTATTCGATTCGGGAGGACGATGATCTAAGAATCGGGTCGATTCTTTTTTCAAGAAGGGGAGAATGATGCGGGAGCTGGATGACATACACGACTTCTAGGCCGAGCTAACAAAAATCCTAAGCGGAGCTAGCAACACAGTTTTCCTAAGCTGTGTACGATTAATTATTTAGTTTATTTTACTGTTTTCAAATAAGTTTAGGAGATTTAATTATTTTCCTAATCCTAGTTTTATTAGGTTTCCTAATTCTGGTTAGGAATTGGATTCCATATTCTAATAGGTTTGTTAGCTTCTTAAATTTGGTTGTAGCATTTTATTATTTAATAATGTTTCCTAGTTAGCTTAGGAACTTAGGAAGTTTCTTATTATTCAAGCAAGATTAGGATATAGGATTAGTATAACTAGGACCTGTTTGTAATTATATTAGAGAGCTTGAGTTTAATAAAATAACGTTCTTTGTGAACTATTTTTCAGCATTAAAATTTGCGAGTTTGAGTGTGTTCTGATCTTCCTTGCGAGGTTGATTGTTTGAGTGTTTTAAGTTCGTACCTTGCGAGGCGGAGAAAAAGACTCACTTCTATCTATCCATGTTACTTGTTCTACATTCACGAAAATTCGGTTCAAATACAACATATCTCATGTTTAACTTCAATTAATTCCGCTAAGTAAGTTTGTTAATTTGTCACGATTACTTTCACTGCCCAGATCGTGCTTTATTTTACATCAATGGGCCTCTTGATGGCGGGACACCTAAGTGACTCCAAGGGAGAGCTCAGTTGGTCTATGGGACGGGTTTGGGATGATTCCCACTTGAGTCAGGATTCGTTCTAAATTCGTTCCACGCATTTTGAAACATAAATGAGACGGTCAAAAATATATTTTCCTCATTCAAACTAAACTATAATATTTTTATCATTTTTCCATCCCATTAAATTATAAACATGTAATTAGCAAGAATTTCACATAATTGAGACGGAATTCGTTCTAACCAAATACGATCCAACAAAGGTCACCCAAATCGTTCTAATTTTCAATATTTCAACAAGGGGTCTCATCACACCAACAATACATGTAATGGAGAGCACATGTAAGAGGAAAATCAATTGTTTAGATGATCAAGTGATTAACTTTTCCCAATTGTTTACACACAAATATTTTCATCCAACAATTTCTTGATATAATAGAGTACAATAACATGGTACAAACAACCAATTCACTCTTAAATTCATACATGAAACTAATCCATTCTATTCATGTGACAACACATGTAACAACATACTCAAAATTCCTCAACAAACACAAATAGAATCATTCATTGAACAAACAAGTAAGAAACATGTCAAACATGTAAAGTTATCAACTTTAATCAAACAAAGACTAAACCTTTCACAATTAAAGCACATAATTTGGTATAATATCGAGTAACATATCACCGTTACCTTTTAGCACTTCAATATTCCAAAGAATCGTCAATCTCGTACGAGTCCGCTTCCGGGTCGTCCAAGTTCCTTCCTAGAAACAAAATACAAAAAAAAGAGTTAATTTTGGTAAACCCTAGAAAGACGGATTCTTATAATTACCAATAAAGAGTGCAACTTTCTTACTTAGAAAGAAGGAGAATGAGAAGAGGAAGAAATTGGTACGAAAATGGGGGAATTTGGTTGAGAATTGAGGAAGTTATGACGGTTTTAGTCTTCAAAGAGGATGGTTTCAATGGAGTTTCTCTTGAGAAGAAAAATTTTAGAAATTGTGGGTGAGGAAGATGAAGGTGGGATGAGGGTTTGCGTAGAGGAAGGGAGTAAATAGGCTCAATAACAAGAATAGGCCCAAAGCAACTCAAATTGATCAAGTCGGAAATGACTACAAACTTGACTCTAACTAGCTATACTAATTAAATGGCCAAGTTGGTCACTATTATTATTATTTTATATCTAAAGCAATATTTTTATAAAAATAGCTTTAACAATATAATTACTTTAATTAAAACGATTAAATTTAAACATGAAAAGCTCGGGCAACACAATTAATGCTGGAATAAGCCAACAGTTAGCTATTGATATTGTGATTCAGTCCTTGAATCCAAGTTATAATGATTTTATTTTGAATTATAATATGCATAACTTGGACAAATCTCTAAAAGAAATGCATGGGATGCTTAAGACAACTGAGCCTAGCATAACGAAAGCTCCTACTCCTAATGTTCTGATGATACAGAAAGGAAATGTTTTTAAAAAAGCAAGGTTTAGATAAGGGTAAGAGTAAGACAAATGTTGCCAAACTCAAATCTAAGCCCAAGTAAGTAAAGGGTAAGCCTTTTGAAGATGTCTGTCATTATTGTAATGAAAAGGGGCATTGAAAGAGGAACTGCAAAAAGTACTTGGAAGATGTGAAGAATGGAAGTGTTGCTTCTACTTCAGGTATTCATGTTATAGAAATAAATGTTACTACTCTTTGTTCTACTTCTTGGGTATTAGATACAGGTTGTGGTTCTCACATTTGTTGTAATGTGCAAGAACTAAAAAGGAGTAGATCATTGGTAAAAGGTGAAATGGACCTACGTGTGGGCAATGGAGCAAGAGTTGCATAGCGGTAGGAACATTTTATTTATCATTGCCTTCTTACTTAACTGGATAATTGTTATCATGTACCTGCCATTAGCAGGAATATTTGTTTTTTGTTTCGTGTTTCGACATGAATGGTTTTGATATTCGAATAAAAGACAAATGTTGTTCTATTATGCATAATGGTATTTTATATGGCCAAGCTCATATTGTTGATGGACTATATGTTCCAAATTTAAATAAGCAGGTTCATAACATCAATATCAAAAGATTAAAAACTAATAATTCTAATCCTACTTATCTCTGGCGCTGTCGTTTGGGTCATATAAAGGAGAAACGCGTCTAAAAGCTTCATAAAGATGGACTTTTGGATTCATTTGATTTTGAATCATTTGAAAGATGTGAGTCTTGTTTGTTTGGAAAAATGACAAAAACGCCTTTTAACGGTTACAATGACAGGGCGACTGATTTATTAGGACTTATACATTTTGTATGTGTGGTCCAATGAGTCATACTGCTAGAGGTGGATTTAAATATTTCATAACATTTACTGATGATTTCAGTAGATATGGTTATGTTTATTTGATGAAACACAAGTCTGAATCCTTTGAAAAGTTTAAAGAATTTCGGAATGAGGTGCATAATTAGCTTGGTAAGACAATTAAAGCCTTACGATCTGATCGTGGAGGTAAATACTTGAGCCAAGAGTTTGGTGATCATCTTAGAGGTTGTGGAATCGTTTCACAACTGACTCCACCAAGAACACCACAATGGAATGATGTGTCTGAGAGGAGGAATCAGACCTTACTTGATATGGTTCGGTCTATGATGAGTCATGCCAGTCTTCCAATTTCATTTTGGGGTTATTCACTTGAAACTTTTGCATTCACACTTAACAAGTGTCCATCAAAGTCGGTAGAAAAAACTCCATATGAGATATGGACAGGAAGTGTTCCTAAGATGTCTTTCATAAAAATTTAGGGTTGTGAAGCCTTCGTAAGGAAGTTAATTCCCGAAAAACTTGGCACCAAATTCGACAAATGCTTATTTCTAGGGTATCCTAAGGAGACTAAAGGGTATTATTTCTACAACCTATCTCGGTATGGTGTCTTTTTGAAAAGGGAATTTCTTTCTAAAGGAACCAATGGGAGTAGAATTGATCTCGGAGAAATTCGAGAGACACAAGAAATTCCTCCACCTAATAAGGAGGAACAATGATTAAATTTACAAAGAGTTGTAATTTCTACTCCTGTGGAACCCGCCCTACGTAGATCTGAGAGATCTAATTTTGGTAAGAATCCCGTAAGGTATGGGCTCTTAGTGACCGAGCATCGTGATCTACTTTTGGTAGAGAATGATGACCAAGGTCATATAAAGAAGCGATGATGAGCTCTGACTCTGAAAAATGGCTTGAGGCCATGAAATCCGAAATGGAATTCATGTACCATAACCAAGTATGGACTTTGGTTGATCCACCCGATGGTGTTAAAACCATTGAGTGTAAATGGGTCTTGAAGAAGAATTTTGCCATGGAAGGAAATGTGGATATATATATATGTGTGTGTGTCTGTGTGTGTGTGTGTGTGTGTGTGTGTGTGTGTGTGTGTGTGTATGTATGTATGTATGTATGTATAAAAGGCGCGACTGGCAGCTAAAGGTTTCAAGCAAATTCATGGTGTTAACTTTGATGAAACCTATTCTCCAGTATAGATGCTTAAGTCCATTCTGATTCTCCTAGCAATTGATGCATTTCATGATTATGAAATTTGGCAAATGGTTGTGAAAATAGCCTTCCTTAAGGAAAATCGGCAAGAGGATGTGTATATGACACAACCTGAAGATTTCACAACACATGTTGGGAAGATTTGAAAACTTCAACGGTCCATATATGGATTAAAGCAAGCATCTCGGAGTTGGAATCTTCGTTTTAATCAGGCAATCAAAGAGTTTGGTTTCCTTATAGACGAAGAAGAACCATGTGCATACAAGAAGAATAGTGGGAGTGCAGTTGCATTCTGGTTGTATATGTCGATGACATTCTCCTGATAGGAAATGACATTCCTATGTTACAGTTCGTAAAACACTGGCTTGGAAGTTGTTTTTCCATGAAAGATATGAGTGATGCAGCTTACCTCTTGGGTATTAGGATCTATAGATATAGACCTAACAGACTAATTGGTCTGAGTCAAAGCACTTAAATAGATAAGGTGATTCGACGATTTAATATGGTTGATTCTAAGAAAGGTTTCTTACCTATGTCTCATGACATTACTCGTAGCAAGACTCAGTGTCCTTCGACACTTGATGAGCAAGAGCACATGAGTAAGATTCCTAT
Source organism: Silene noctiflora (assembly GCA_009801015.1). NCBI lineage: Eukaryota > Viridiplantae > Streptophyta > Magnoliopsida > Caryophyllales > Caryophyllaceae > Silene > Silene noctiflora. The sequence continues at coordinate 22,792 of VHZZ01016649.1, forward strand.
GCTTCTGCCATAGGTTCTATCATGTACACCATGTTATGCACTCATCCTGATGTAGCTTGTGCATTGAGTATGATGAGTAAATACCAATCTAATCCCCGTGAAGATCACTGGACAACTGCCAAAAATATTCCAAAGTATCTGAAGAGAACTAAGGATTTGTTTTTGGTATTTGGCGGGGATGAAGAGCTCGTTGTAAGTGGTTAAACCGATGCTAGTTTTTAGATTGATAGAGATGATTCTCGATCTCAATTTGGATATGTATTCTTGCTAAATGGTGGAGCTGTTAGCTGGAAAAGTTCCAAACATGATACTGTGGCTGATTATACAACAGAGGCTGAGTATATTGCAGCTTTAGAAGCAACAAAGGAAGTTGTTTAAATTCAGAAATTTGTTTATGAACTTGGAGTGATTCCTAGGATTTCTAACCCCATAGATGTTTATTATGATAATAATGGTGCTATTGCACAAGCTAAGGAACCAATGTCACATCAAAAATCCAAACACATAGAGATAAGATATCACCTTATCAGAGAGATCATTGATAGAAGTGATGTTAAGATATGCAGAGTACTGACTGATGCAAACGTTTCAGATCCCTTAACAAAGCCTCTCTCGCAGTCTAACCATGTGAGCCATAGAGCTGTCATTGGCCTAAGATATATTAGCGAGTGGTCTTAGTCTTTTTATGAGATATTTGTTTTAGTGGGAGTTTATTTGACATGTTTAATTAGTTATATGTAATGTTTACTTCTTTTTTATTCAATAAAATAATTATTTGATTTTATTCATTTTATTGTTTAATTGATTGTTTGTTCCACAATAGTCTACACAGATGAAATAGATCACTAAGTACATGACTTAGTTTTGGAACTCTATTTGGATGATGTTTTCTATTATAGTCTTTAAATTAATCAGGGCATTAAATTGGAACACTTGAATGTCTAAAATGATTAGTATATGAGCTGGTTGATGACTAAGTTCTTTAAGTCATTATATTGGGATATCAAACCAGTCATATGGATACATGTTAGAGAACATGTATTAGACAAACCCGTTAAGAACTTTACTAAGGATTCGCTTAGTGTTAGTAAAGTTTCTTATCACTAGTTAGTAGTGAATATACAATATTTAGACCTGAGTTTTCACTATTTTTTACATGCAAAATAATTTTTTTTGACATTGTCAAATGTCGACCGTGACTAGTGACTATAACGACAATGGTTGGACTTATTATGGATCATGGGATAGGATGTGGTTAGACAACATGGGATTTGTTCCTTCCTTACTGAAGGGAGTTTATTGTTTTTGGCCTCTCGAAGAGTGTGAATTGTAAAATGCGTGGCCACGCTCAGACAAGGTGATTGTTAGTCGTCTGTTTTAATAATTCAACTCAGAGATTAGGGAAAAATGATTGGGACATATAAGGTTGACACTTTTCCTACCTTAGTCCCGATTAGAACAATAGAAGCGGAGAAACATGTTTAATTGGACACAATACAAGTGGGAGACTGTTGGATTAATATCTAGAGTCCAATTAAGGTAATCCATTTTGTATTCTCTATAACTGTAACGTTTTGCTAAAAGCCACGTACGGACCGAGACTTAAATGAGTTTAAAGACTCATGTAGAATTAAACGGGCCCACTGGGTCACACAAAGGATTAATACGGTGTTTCCTATTTACAATCGAGCTAAAATATGGAAATAGGATTCTAATTAGATTAGACCTAGTTGCGATTAAAGTAAGGGTTTAATTAGAAAATCGAGTCTTTATAGCTCCCTATATATACAGATATATGAGAGTCAGTTTCATCCATCATATTCTCACTGTAAGTAATAAAAAACCCTACCTTGTGTACTAGCATACAAATCGCATCTCCTATTCATACGTGTGGATACTAGAGGAGACACTACAATTGGAGTGCTCTTGGTTATTTGTAGCAGTTAGGTTATTCAGATCTGGTCTTATTTTCTTATACTACTGGATATTGTTGCTCACAGATTTATTCCGCTGCGAGGTAATTCGATTGCCCTTTTTATTTGTGTTTAATTCTAATTTATGACATGCATATGGTCCTGGAGATCTGTCAATTAAAATTGTTTTAAGTACCGACCAATCACTACAGTTCTCATACACAAATCATGCATATGTGTAATAAGACGAACATTATGAAAAGGTGACAATGCACCAATATTCGATCAGAAACGTAAAACCATATTGTTTTTTTTTTCTTTTTTTTAAAGCTAAATATTTTTTAGATTACCGAACGAAAATCCCGTCGGAGCGCACCATAATTATTTAGTCCCTCCGGCAGGGCAGCGGAATAGCGTGTTAGATCACACACGGGCCTGGCCCGCACCCTTCGAGGATGAGAGAGTGTCCACTTACAAATCCAAGGAGGTTCCATCCCAAAATCAATTGGGAATGGGTGGAGTAGCCCCTTGGGTTATAAACTAGATCACTCTTCTCTATTTCTCTGATGTGAGAGACCTACATGTGATTCTTCACACGCCCACTCACATGTAAGGTCTCCTTCGATCGATCGACAGGAACGCCATTCGTTTTTTTTTTCAAACCTGTTTCGTCGGGCGGGAACGTCGTCACATTTCGGACCCGCTAAATAGTGGCCCATTTTTTCGTCGGACGGGAACGTCGTCGCTTTTCGGACCCGTCTTCGCCTCACAACCCAGGACACAACTTAACAGCAATTTACAAATTAAAACAGGATATTTAGTTTGTTATTCGACCTTGAATGCGAACTATTGGCGCCCAACAAACGAACAACCTTGCTCGATTACTAGACGGAGATTTGAAGTACTTTCTCAATTTGGGAATATTATGCTAGGCCGGTTTTACTAGACGGAGATTTGAAGTACTTATAATCCGGTCGACACTAGCACAACGAGATTCTGATGAACAAAAAGCCAAATCCTTGCTTGCTAGATGATTAGAGTGATTCAGGAGATTTTTAAGAATGTTTTTAGGTTTTAGAAACTGATTAACGAAATGTTTATCGAAATATATATCTCCCTAATCATTCTAATCAAACCGCGGAAATTAACTACATCAGACCGGGAACTCGGTCGATTGTCAAACATACTCGACCGAGTACACGCTACTCGACCGAGTGTCACCCTAACTCGATCAAGTGCCACTATGTCAAAAGCTTGACCAAAACACCCGACAGATACACTCGGTCGAGTGCAACTTACTCGACCGAGTACTCTATGCCCATAAATGAGTAGTATTACAGTCTTCTCTCCTTAAAAGCGAACTTCATTCTCGAAGTTCACTCACATACCCGCATAACATGTACACATACCACTCCACCATCCAACACAACTCGAACTCTTTTCCTCCATTCTCGACACTAACTCAACCAACAACGCAACTCACAATATTGCATCAACCATAGAATAGCCTACCCAGTTCCATAATACTATCGAATACCAACAACACAAGTGCCAACGCACTGCTAACGCCGTCTTACTAACATACCGCTCACTAGCAAATCCAATAACCAAGCAAGAACGACTACAAAAATGAAATGTTACAGTAAGGTATGATTTGTGCTAATTTCCTGCACAATAAACGAAGAGGGTAAGAAGACAATAATAACATTATTTTTACGACAGAATTTAGAAACAAAAATAATTTTTATGTGCATTGAGGGGACATTAAGCACATGAGTGAGAGAAAAGGAGCGAGTGCGATCGAGTATGGAGAAGAGCGGAATTGGAATGAGTGTTGGGGAGTACAACACCATCAACAATGATGATTTTATCAAATCAGTATCGTCATAAAGATGGTGAAGAGATTGGTTGTCAAGCTCCGAAGTCACATGGTGAGAGGCCCCACTATCGAGGAGCCATGGGGAGGTAGTAGCAGTCTGGTGGTACGGTTGGCCTTTGTGGGACACGGTACAACAATGTCAGGATGGATGTGCTTGAATTTAACACAATAGTACGTTGAGAACATGGTCGCGGATATTGAACCACTGACAACGACCTTTGAAGGGGTTGAAGTTGGCGGGTCGAGTGGTGGCTGGTGTCTAAGAGGTGGTTCGAGGAGTGTAGAGGTGGCAATTGGGTCACTCGGGTCGGTTACGGGTAGGGTCAAAGTGGGTAGGGTCATATCGGGTTCGGGTTATGTCGGGTCAATGACGGGTTTGGGTCGGTTCGGTTCATGTCGAGTCATCTTCGGGTCAGGTCATCAACGGGTGACAAGTCGGGTCGGGTCATTAGCGGGTCAATGTCGGGTCAGGTTATCAGCATATATTTTATCTTATGTATTTAGTTTTAGATGGTAATTTTATGTTTAAATAATAGGTAAGTGTATTAATTGTAGTTTTAAGTGAAAATAATTAAGATGAATGTCAATTTGATGTTATTTAAACCATTATTAAACTAGTTTATTATCGGGTTGAGAAAATATCAGGTCATGGGTCGGGTCCGGTCGAGTTCGGGTTGGAAAAAATAAGGCTGATGTCGGTTATCGGATCGGGTTTCAGGCGGGTCGGGTCAGCTTTTGCCAGCTCTAGAAGAGTGGTGCACTGGCGAGTGATGGTGGCCATGGCCACGGTAAAAGAGAGGGGTTGGAGATGGATTGTTCAATTTGGATGGCAAGCTCCCAATTTATTAGTTTTTCATGAAGTTCCGGGACGAGATAGGATTGTCCTAAACATAAAATGACTAAAAATTGTATCCTGTTTACATAGATGGACAAATTTTTTTCGATTCCTATACCTTTAGCTTTTGTCTCATTTGTCTATTCGACTCATTTTAAGGTCTTAAAAAAAGAGAAATTCTACGTTATTCTCTAGAATTTTTTAGTTTTTCTATGTTGTACCTCTCCCTTTTTTTTATATTCTACATTGTACCCATTAACTTCTTACTTATTCGTCTATCATGACCTCCTTTAACACTCCATTAACTTTATCATTGTCATCCTATATGAGAAACATCACAAATCACTTTTAATAAGAGTACAAACTGCTATCAAAAACCTTTGTTATGATTCAATGAAATGATAATGGAGATTTAATGAGTTTTTGTATCAAAAACTCCAACATAAGATTATAAGGTCCACAATATCTTAATATACAACCGTTAATAATTTTTTCTATGAAATGAAAAACGAAAAATATTGATGCATGAAAAAATTAATGTCTATTCCAAAGTCATGGGCGATCAAATGTTGGCCCAAAAGGTCACTCCAAATCAGCCCATTAATATCAGCTAAAGAAATAACAAAGAAGTCCCAAGTTGTTGAGTTGGTTTATAATGCTCAGCCCACCACAATCCACGGTGATAAAACCTAGTCCATTGGGCCCATGTGACAATGGATCCAGTTCCGGTGCGGATCGACCGGCCATTCTTCTATAATCGAAGTTCATCTTTAGCCGCCTTCACCTAGTGCCACAGGTACCATTGTAGAGTTTCACTCTATCGACCTTTATGTTTAGCCGTCTTGATAATTTTATTGTGTTGACAAACTAACTTTAACTTATAATCAATTTAAAGTAGACATACCAAATATTCTGACTATAGGTCTTGTTTGGTAAACAGCGGATTAATATAGGCAGAAGCAGATTTAGAAAGAAAATTTGACTAGCATAATGATTTAGCAGGTTTGACTAATGGATTTACTTAGCAGAATTTTTTTTAGAGGTGTTTGGTAATTGACTGTTTTAGATTAGCAGATTGTTTAGATGTTTTGTAAAATGACAAATACGGATATGAAAAATTATTTATTTAAGTATATGAAAGTAGGGTTAGTATTTTCTAAATGGGTAAAGAAGGCAATTTTGTTTCCTTCTAATATGCTAACCCTATATGTTGGTAGGAGCAGCATATTGCAAAATAGCATATTAGACCCCAATATGCTATTTCAATATGCCATTTATCAAACGCTCTAAATAGTATATCCGTAAGTCAAACATGCTAAACGTCTCCAGTATGTTAAAATTTGGCCAATATGCCATTTACCAAACAGAGCCTATACCGTTTACATCACTATTGGTTCGAGTACTAACAGTCGGCTGCTTGATCAAGTTGCTTGACTAATTGGCTATGGGTTGAAGTCTAGGTAGCACCAAAACGGACACGGACACGTGACACGGCATCCCATGGAATTTAGGACACGGGACACGCTAATAAAATTATATATATTTTATGGTCATAAATAACGTATGATTTCATTTTTTTAATGTATTTGATATTAAATTTACATAATTGAAGGTAAAATTTGACCTTCACTATAAATAATTCTCATTTCCCAGCCAAATCTATCTTCTAATCAATTTCTTTTGACATTTTATTCCTCGTCTAACTATAGGCGTGTGTCCGACGAGTGTCCGACACGGTGTCCGACACGGGACGGATAGTTAGGAGGAGTGTCTGTGCTACCTAGGTTGAAGTAAGCGACGTCGAAGTCTGTATCATCCACCCATATTTAATCACGTACAAATAAATGTTAAATGGTTCAATCGGATCACGTTTAAGTCTAGCAAAACCAATTTAGATTTTGAGTCATATTCGAATTTTATGATTTGAGTCGATTTTCCTTTACATGTTAGAGTAGAGATGGAATTCAGCATGCAAGTTGTTGGGTTGACACGTGCCCCGGCCCAGCATGTTCCATGACCTAGTTTAGCCCAACACGAGATTGACACGACACAATAAGTTTGGGAAAGAAGATTGTGCCTAGCTCAGACCGACTCGGCCAATCTGGACATGACACTAGGCACGCCCAAAATACAAAGAAATATGGTTGAAGCGTTCTCAAGCAAGCACCACATGACACGACACGCCATTGGCCGTGAATCGTTCCTGGACCATTATTTCCGTTTCACTGACACGACACAACACGAACCTCACTTTCCCGTGTCCGGGCTGTACCATTTTTTCTCCCCCGCTCCCCCGGCGGAATTTTTAATTAAAATTACCGAAATTTTTTCGAGGGTACCTTATAACATTATCACTTCACCCCTCCTAAAATTTTCTCCCACCTAAACCAGAATAATGGCTCCGCCACCGTCAGACTGGTGACATCAATGAAACGATGTCACTGTGTATCACCAGTAGGGCAATGTCACTTGTGTGGTATGTTTAACTTGTCAACCGTTACTAGAAGTGGTTATCTAAGAGATTTAACCGTACAATAAAAATTTATCGTAATAAATCATACAAATACGAACATGTGCTGCTTTAAGCATCAATTTATACGATTTATGGTACGAGATGATTTCCACCACAAAATGTTAGGAAAGGGATGACTTAATAATGAAAGTTAAGTGCCCCTACAGATATCACAATATCTCTTCACGGAGTCACCGGAGACTTGGAGAGTGGGACTGTTAGAGTACGTCACCAAAGACATGCATGCGCTATTTATCAACATATGACTTACAAATAATAAGAAAAAAAAGTGAATATTAGAATCAGATAGGGGAAAATTGCATAAAGGTAATCGTAGTAATATTGATAATTCGTATTCAGAATGACTACAATGATACTATATTTATATTACTTCAAATATCTAAATTATATTAACTAATTTCGCAATATAATATTTCGTATAACTTATTCTAATACGGATATTATTCCGATTACGGTATATTATAATATATACCGTAATATTCTTCTACCGATAAACAAATGATTAAGAAAAAAAAAAAACTTTTTCTTCCACTGAAGAAATCATGTTCCTCCTCCCTCAATTTTCTTCTTTCATTTATAATATTCGACTCCATAGTTTTGAATCTTGATTTCGTTCACAATGGTAATATCATAGAAAACGAAACACCTATATATGCTAAATGTGGTAATTACATCAAACTATAGTAAAATACGATTGTGATAACCTCAAAAACATCGATAACTAGGTCAACAACCCATAGTAATTCTAAAATTTCGAACATTATGGATTTGCATATAGGTACGTATACTTAGGGTTAATTAGACATCTCTCCTACTATAAGAACTGTCGTTGTGGAAATATAAGGGTTAGAATATAAAACCCACAAGCTCACATCGTCGGAGAAAAGAGAGATTATACCATGTAAGAAATATGGGCCTAATATCAGGGGCGATTCTAGGTTTTGAATCTAGGGGATGCGGAAAACAACATCCCGAGACCTTAAGGGAGTTGTAGAGCAAAGATTATGGCGACGGAGGTTATAGTTTGGACAAAATATTTTTCTAAAGCTGAAGTTATGATTTTTTTTGACAGTATGAAGTTAACGTAAAAATCAATACGTAACCCAAAATGATAATCGTATTTATTTTGTATTAGTATTACTTAGTCTAGGTAATTATTTTTTAATAGACATAAACTTTATATATTCTCCATTTTGATATGCTTTATACGAAAATGTTTGCAAGTTACAAAATACAAAGTATATTATTTAGTAAACTGCTGACCTTATAATCAACACTTGGTACAAATTACAACCTCTAAGACATGGAAAAATAAATACTGTAAATAACATTTCAAAATTGTTAAAATGGAGAGTTGAACCCAAGGCTTGAGGAAGGGAGTAGAAGTCTTTACCACTAAGACAACATAAACATGATGATATTTCACTCCACTCAAACCTATTTGTTCTGAAAATCGAAGGGGATGCAGGTGAACCCCTTTCTTCCCCTTCAGAATCGCCTCTACCTAATACAATAATATATGTGGATAAATTATTTATTCGGTGATAACTAGTGTAGATCCCATGCGAACGCACGGTATTTTAGATTTTCATATATATAGAACTTAACAATTAGATCTAATAATAATATATAAATTAACTTTGAATTTTATTTTTAATTACCTACAATTGTTAATGTGTAATACTAAGAATTAAAATAGAGCGAAATTTACATTTTTATTCTTAATAAAATTAACCATGTAACTGAAACCATTTTTTTTAATAAGTTTATGATAAAAATAAATAAATAATATTGTTAGTTTAATTACCAAAAATATGCTTATTTTTACGCATTTAAAGCCTCTGATGAAGCATATAATTATTTTTGTAATTTTTGTTACAATATACGGAGTGACAATTTAAACGCATTAACAAATTTAAAGAATAAAAAAGTGAAAAGTACACACTGATTATAATAATATGAGTAAGATTCGAATATGTTTTAAATATAATATTTTACGACATTTAAGATACATATATTGGACTAATGAAATAATAATGAATAAAATATATTTGACCCAACTATAAAAGTTGTGGTGCTTGATAAGAGATATTGTAACACATAAATGTCATATATTAGGTCCAATACATATCTAGATAAAGTTAGGCCCGGTTTTTAGTTAAAAGCATTTAGGCGAGAAAATTTTGAGTTTTCTTACTCTTTTAGTATAAGGGGGATTGTATTTATGCGCTATCTATTAAGTTAAGCTCAAATATAAAGTGATCAACTACCGTGTATTAAATACGAGTTTATTTATGGCTTAAAAAGTATGGGTCAGTCTATTCTCTAAGTGTAAATACTCATTAAGTGTGCTAATGCATAATGAGCGCATTAGACTAACGAGACTATATATTAGTCACCTGGGTTATGGTTTCTGGTAGCGCTTAATAGAATAATCTCCCCCCATCCCATCAGTAGAGAGAGATCCGTATGGTATGTGTGACTACTAGAAGAGCTAATCTCTAAAACTGTCCTTCACATGGTTCATCCCAACCTTTTGTCATGTATTCAGGTACACTACCGCTTCTAGTATTTATCGAGTAATTTAGTATGAAATTATAGCCTTTAGTTGGATTAATTCTAACATACCACCTTATAACTAAGGGGCTACTCTTTTTATTGTCAATTGATTTTAGGATGAAACCTTCCTTATGTTATCGAGTGATACATTTCTCCTCCGTTTGGGTGTGCCGACCCGTTTTCATGTTCTAACAATAAGTATCTTTAATTCAACGATTATATTTCGAAGTGAAATAAGTCTTCGAAACAAATTTTCTTTGTATTTTAGTGTAGAAAAAGTAACCAGAAACAAGGGATGTGAAAGATCGAGGAAAATCTCTAACTAGTTAAGTCATCATAAGTGACAAGTGAGAGAGTGAACATTCTGTATCTCCTTTGATTTCGGAGATTAGTCTATAACTCGTTTACAATTTTTTTGTTAAAACTGGTTAAATTTAAAACGGGATAAATATAAGGGGAAAAACAAAAACAGAGTTTCTCGGGATTAGTAAACAATTATCCTAGTAAACAGACATATGTCCGTTTTAAGAGAGATCAACTGATAAAATTTATCAACCAAATTATAAAACACATTCTAATATCATATCCATTATTCCCGTTATTGTTATTGTTTACTACTCTCATTGCTATTACTGTTACATTTATTACTCTCACCATTACTACAATTACTTTCATTACAAACAAATTTTAGTTTTATATTTAATTTTTTAAAATTTGGCTATATATAATATAGGAAGGTATAATGCCACTGCGAAATTACTAATGCCACTTATTTTTGTGAGACGGTGATAGTAATATAACGTACCCTATTAGACTTAGCTTATGTTGTTGTGACATTAACAAAAAGTTTAGTGACATTATCATTCACCTATAATAAGGGCTAATATTCTATAACGTTCACTTTAAAAAGAGAATGGGTAGTTAGTACTCGATCATTGTAACACCTCCATACTCCAAAGTGCCTTACCAAGGCCACCTTAGGTATGGAGATGCTACCATCTCGGTTTCCCCGAAGCAATGATGATCAAAAGACAATAACGAAACAACTTAAATAAAGTATTTAACGATTACAAAGTTTATCAAACGGTCAAACCGAAACCGTAAAAAAAATCCAAACAAAATACAAGTCTCAAGATCAACTACTATAAGACTCAGCACAGCGGAAGACTCTCTAACAAGGTGATTGCCCATCCATCCCAAGCGCATCAATGCTATACCTGCTCAAATCTGCCCACCATCCCCGAATGGATCATCACAGTTACAACATACAACACGGGGTCAGTTACTGTCACAACAATCAATTAAATAACAACATAGCAATACCACACAGTCTCCTTCACCACACCACCAACACCATATCACTGACTACACACCCAAGGTGTGTAGCCCTGCAAGTGGGAGACCGCATTCGTTCCCACCTAAGCCCCGCTCCTCAAACCGAGCGATAACTCATGTTCCTTAATGTGCACATCCCCTCCCGTGGCGGGTTCCACGGAGGGCRAATCAAGGGCGTGAAGYCACTCCCGCAAGTRACTCCACTCAGCCGAGAACGCATCTCGCAACACACTCCAATCTCCACCTCCATCATATTGTCACATCATTCAACACATAACATATATACATCATACAAACACAATAWTCACAATGCCACGCGATAAAATAGTAACCGAGTAGGGAAACCCTACCTGGAAGCAATCACCAACAACAACTCAAGCAATCAGAATTGATCCTCTACGAAACCACCTCCTATTCACACATACAATCACATACGCAACGAACAGTCGTTGAATGATTATTAAGTTAAACTCGCGTTATTAACAAAACCTAACTTAATCGGCCCACATACGCAACTTACTCGATCGAGTAAGGTAGTTACTCGAT